>CATIWM010448077.1:0-12885 GCA_949671775.1 Mallotus repandus
AACATAATTAAAATATGAAACATACTTTCAATTAAATTAGAATTATATGTTAATTAATTTTATTTTTATTAGAGATAAAATAGAAATTAACCTAATTAGAAAAGGAAATATACTTTCAATTAAATTAGAATTACATTTTAATTTATTTTATTTTATTTTATTTTATTAAATATAAAATAGAAGTTAACCTAATTAAAATAGAAAACATACTTTTAATTATATTAGAATTATATTTTAATTAAATTAATTTTTATTTGAGATAAAATAGAATTTAACCTAATTAGAATAGAAAATACACTTTCAATTAAATTAGAATTTTTGTGAGAGATAAAATAGAAGTTAACTTAATTAAAATAGAAAACATACTTTTAATTAAATTAGAATTACATTTCAATTAATATAATTTTTATTAAAAATAAAATAGAAGTTAAGCTAATTGGAATAGAAAATATATTTTCAATTAAATTAGAATTATATTTTAATTAATTTAATTTAATTTTTATTTGTAAATTACTAAATTATCTAATTATGTATAATAATGAATGAATACTTTTTTGTGATTTTATTTATCTTCATCCCTCTTCGTACATTTATATAGATTATAGATTATAGATATATAGCTCAAACCTTGTTAGATTTGGACTCATATCCTTGCTCTTTTAGGACTAATCTTCGTTAATGAGGAAAAAATATATTTTCTCCTTTAGATTTTTCCATGGGATTTAGAGTGTTGAACTTTCATTATGGACTTGGACTTGAATATGGAATATTAGGTGAAATTTCGACCCTTTTTGGAATGAATTAGAAGTTGCAATGTCCATGGTGATAGCAACTACTGAGAAGAAGGCAATTGAGGTCTTACATGATGAGGATTTTGTTGTTCTTTGGCTAAATATACAGCTCAACTTTTTTTTGTTCTTGATGTGAAATTAATTTGATTTTGGTGGGTATTTTCGGGTTTAATTTCTTCTTTCTAATTTTTGTGAATGTGAGGTGGTGAATTTGGTGAATAGAAAGAGGCTAATTTGTTATGTTTTAAGATTCAAATTCTAGAAAATTAAATGTTTGTAAGTGGTTTATTATTGTAATTATTTTTATTTTACCATCTTCTTTAATTGCTTTGATTCTTTTGAAATTACCTTTTTTTTTTTTTACTTTATTCACAACCTTACTGGAAAAGGGCTTTTCTCTTTTGGCACGTAAATGGTGGCCATGAAGATTAATTGAAAGTGGTATGTTTGTTGTTAAAAAAATGTGGTTTGTTTGCATATTTTGATATAGCTTTTGATACTAAATTTTCGATAATTCAATTAATAAAATACAATCTTAATTTAAGAAGCAGTAAGCAAGGCTATAAATATTAAGGTAAAAATATTAAGTTTAGTATTTTTTTTTTTTTTTTTTTTTAACAAAGAGGAGGGGAAGGTGGGTTTTGGAGACCCACATAAGCAACTCAAGAGACCAGACCAAGGCTTTAGAGGCAAATTAAGTTTAGTTTGATTAAGAGCAATAGGAGGCTTAAATATCATACCCACATAACTATAGCCTGAATTTATTCTAATTATTAATAATATAAAAATAATTATACTGATTATATTACAAATTTGTATTATTTAATATATTTATATTAATTATACTAATTAATTATATTAAATAAATTAAAAATTACATTTAATTTAATTATTGCTAATATAAAAATAAAATAAATAAATAAAGTAGTAAGCAGTGGCATATAGGCATAAATTCGATATGATATCAAAGGTAAAATATATCTTTTCGTGCTAATTAACGATTCTTTAAGATGAGAAGACAAATAATTTGACCAAACTAAAATAGAAGGAATTTTTAGTTATTTTCGAAAAAGACGGATGAACTATTAATTATGGTCTATCATGTAATTATCCCTTTCTATTATCTATTCATTGTTGTTTCTTCCTTGGTACTTCATAACCCCTGCAAACCGCTGAATATCAATGGATACCATGATTTGTCTTGTTTATAAGCTTATCTAATTAAGTTTTTTAATAATGTCATTACGTTATGTTTAAATCCTTTTAAATAAAATCTTAAATTAAAACTTCATATGTGAATTTTTTTTTTAATAAATTCATTCAATTCGATCAAAATTAATTGAAATTGTTGTAATTATCGAATATCCAACGTTATTCTATAAAAAAAAATGTCTTTTCAAAATTATAATGGTTTGGGGGAAAGAAAAAACACAATAGTGATATAATTGTGATCATATGCCAATAACCACAAAAAAGGGAGGCAGGGAGAATAACAATGTTCACTAAAGAAATTGAAGCATAGCGGTTCAAATCATGGAGAGCCAAACGAGAGTTTTGGCTAGATGCCAAAGCACATGCATGTGGAAAAATCCTCAAATCCCACATGAGAAAGATCCTACAAACTACAAAGACTATTGCTACCTATGAAGTGTTTTGTTTGTTTTTAGTTTTTTTAATGCACGAAGTTACTAGCCCAGATTAAATTCCCTAGTCGTCCTGACAATGGCCTAAACAGCAAGTTGCTTTTGATGGGTGGATTCATCTTCATTGAAACAGCAATGGATTTTCAATGGCCTTGCCAAATTTAGAGGAGGTTGTGCTAATTGAGGAGGAGAAGATTGCATCAACATCTCTCTTTGGAGGTAAGAGCAGTAAGTGTGAAAAATGTTCGGTGTGACATTTAATTGGAAGCCTAAACCAAACAAGAAATCCACTTCAAGAAGATTCATCTCTGCTGTGCTGATCCCACCAACTTTTGCATAGTAAGCATTGTTGTAGTATCTGAAAAAAAAAAAAAAAAAACCGAAACAGGAAAACACATTATCCTTTTAATTCAAGATCATTAAAACCTTAATCATGTAAAATTATGGTCGCATGCACATTTATGGGCAAAACACATATAGTTGGCATATGCCTTAGTTGCCCTGAAAAAAATGACAGACAAAAACCCACCAACATGATTGTGCTGTAAAGACTGTCTGTTGTGTGTGCCCTGTAGCAGTCAATATACACAGCCAAAGTAGGGTAGGATGCTTTTAATGGCCAAAAAAAGAAGGAAGAAGGCAGTGAATTCTCAAGAATATGCATGAGCTCAGTGAGCTTGATTGAGCTGTCACACAATTGACTCTCTCTGTGATGATAATGACACATGCTCGCAATTTGCTCTAAATTGATACAAATTACAGGCAATGTCTAAGTACGAACAGACAATAACATCACAAACTTTGGTGTTCTTGTCCAATAAAAGACGGAGATTTTCGCATGGCTTTCTTGTTAATTAGCTTGGCGCTGACTGTTTTGATTTATACCGCCGCAATGCTTCAGTTTGTGCTTCGAATTTAGTTAATTACTAAGATCATTTGACCATGCTACAATTTCTTAATTAATTTCCAGATCAAAACCATCTTTTTGGAAAGAGGCTAATTGATGTAAATTCCTCACAAAAGAACAAAAGAACAAAAGAAAACAGAAACAGAAACAGAATGTTTCAATGGCAAGGAAATTCTCAAGAACTCATTAATCATAGTTAAGCAATGATTTATAGTAATTAAGCGAATTAATCAGGAAAAAAAGACCCAGTTATCGAATTTTAATCTTCGGAAAAAAGAAAAGAAACCCAGAAAATCCCACAAAGAATTATTAGAAACAAGAACACTCAAAAAGTGAATTCTGAAATAGAACTTACATATCATCCATGAACTTAGCAGAGACCAAGACGCTGGTGATAAGCAGCCTGTGAACATTGAAAGAATTGATAGAAAAAGAAGGTTGTCTCTGAGCAAACCAATCAAGATAGACGTAGGCAACAACGAAGCAAGAAGGACTACAATTGGCATACTTGAAGATTCTTTCAAGATAGCTTTCAATGGATATGTTAGGCCTTGTTAAGCCATGAAAGACAGAGATCCTTTGAGGGTAAACCTGAGTGGTAAGATCGTTTGATTCTGATACTCGTTGGAGAACAGAAGAGAGGAAGGTTATCACCTTCGGCATCGCTACCGTAGCCTCTAAATCCGCCATTGTGGTTGCTTGATTTTCTTGCTGTTTTTAAATCGAGCTGTGTTCTTATAATAAAGCACGCGGCTTTTACTGGGGTTTTGTAGCGTGTGAGAAAGGATTTGCTCTTCTGTTGCTAGGGTCGAGCTGAATCAAGCCGACTCATGACTCGAAATTAATTTGGAAAATATTTAAAATTAATTTAATTATTGTTGAGCCAAGTTGAACTCGAATTTTCAAATATGTGACTCGATAGACTCGAGTTTAATAGAGCCTAATTAAATTTATATATATTTACTATTTTATTCTGTAATTATAAATATAATTATTAAGTCGAGTTGAATTTGAGTTCGAGTTTAGGTCAAACTCAAGTCGAATTTGAATATTTTTAAAAATATATTTTAAAATATTTAAAATTTTATTTAATTAACCTATTCGAGTTGAGTCAAATTTAAGTATATAAATTATTTAATTCAGTCGAATTCAAACCTAAAAAACAGTTTAATCAAGTTTAAGTTAAATTTGAAGTTCAAATTTAAAAATCAAATCAAGCTTTAATTTGACAGTGTATTAACTCGACTCGATATCTCATATTTATTGCTAATGTTTTGTTTAGGAATTTTTTTTTCCATATAAACTGAAAAAGAATTGCTTTGTTAAGAAAAGTTGGTCATTATCTTGTCGAATTGAGTTTAAACTCGAGTCTAGATTGAACTTAAGTCGAATTTAAATATTTTAAAAAATATATTTTTAAATTTTTAAAATTTTATTTAATTAATCAATTCGAACCGAGTCGAATCTAAGTAGATAAATTATTTAATTGAGTCAAATTTAAACCTAAAAAAATAGTTTAATAAAGTTTGAGTCGAATTTAAAGTTCAAATTTAAAAATCAAATTAAGCTCAAATTTAACAGTGTATTAACTGGACTCGACATCTCATATTTATTGCTTATGTTGTGTTTAGGAATTTTTTTCCATGTAAACAGAAAAAGAATTGCTTTGTTAAGGAAAGTTGGCTGTTAATAGAGGGTTCGATTTCACTTATATCTTTGTATCTGTTTAAATAAGAAAAATTTACTTATTTCTTTATATATACTTAATAATTAAATTTATGGTATATAATAAAATTTTTTGATAGGATATATGTTCATAATGGAATTTTTTTAATTTTGGAAATTATGATGTAGTAATGTATTTTTTCACCCTCCAATTTGGCGTCAAAATCAATAAATCATGATAGGAATGTTGCAACAGATTGGATTCAACAACTAATGACATGGAGAGGTTTTTGTACAGTATTTAGGGAAATATTGTGGTTATAATGAGTATGTCCAACCGAGTATTAATATTACTTTAATCCTATTTTTTAGTCTTTTATTTTTGGTTGGTAGAGTTGGCAAGAATAGGAATATCATGACAGTTAAGGTCATCTAATGTTTCTTTATAAGTTTAGGGGAAAAAAGTGCTATGTTTCTTACCCAAGTTGATCATTAATATTTCCAGTTTTAAAATTTGAATAATTCAATTTGTAATTTTTAAAATAAAATTAAATAAGAATGGGGATTTTATTTAATTAGAAGGAATGGTATTACTTTTTTTTTTTTTGAGACAACATGAGGAGTTGGGAGTATATATTGAAAATAGCTATTTAAGAAAAAGATTTTAAATGATAAAACATATTTTTAATTTAATTTTATTAGAAAATATGGATGATAAAATACATAAAACATCAATTATTTCAAGTAATTGTTTTATGATAGACTTAATGAGTTGTGGACCAATAAGAAGAGAAGTAATTTTTTTTAATAAAAATATAATAAAATCTCACTAATATTAATTAATGGATAAAAGAATTTGCGTTGTAAAAATGCTAGACGACCCACCATGATACATTGATTTTGTTGGGTGTTTGTGGAATGGTTTAACTTCACATGTGATGGTTGGACTTGGACACACGATTAGATCAAAACTGGGGCTAGTTAATACTAAAAAAAAAAGAGGAAGTTGTACTATACAACCACTCAATAAATAAAAACATGTCCTTGTATGCATGTGTGCAATTTTCATGAATTTGGGTGTGAATGAGGAGATTAACCAGCTGAGCAGTGATGATTATTGCTTGTCAAATGTGATAAGAGAATTACATTAACTATCACACAAAAAACGATTTAATTACTAGTTACCCAAAAGTTGATGTTGGAGTGAATGGGATGATGACTTCTCTTCTAAAAGAAGAAAAGTTAGTAGTCTATGGGACTGAAACAGTGGACATGATGTAAAGCAACCAAGCTAAGCTACATGATAGACTACACATATTATTGTGAGTTGTGACCACCAGGTGACTCGATCTGTAGCACTGGCATATGGGTTTTGATGTTGGAATCAATCTGTCACATTAATGTAAAATACGTATCATAGGTTGTGATGTGTATAAAACATAGAATTAAATATATAGCTATGAATCTTTTAGTATAGATCTTACCCACTTCAGAATTCTAATTATCATCTGTCATTGTCACTCTATGACAAATTTTCATGGGCACTTTTGTCAATTATTTATAGTTAAATTACTATATATATGTATAAATTCAGAAATTATCTTTTAAATATTGATCATAAAAATTGAACTCCATCTATATATGTATAACACTAATGGCAATTATTTTGTATGGGAGAATTGGGTTTTGTCCTATTCACAAGCAAAGATCACATGGATTATGGCTAGGAGATGGAGAGGAGAGTCTATGCATTGAAGATTTGAGCTGTGGTAATGACAATGTTTATATTTAAATGTAAATGGTCCCAATTAACATCTAGATCTGATCTAGATCGGACCATTTCCTACTCATGCTCTAATTATTTCATTTCTTTTCACTAAATAAGTAAAGGTGAAGCTATAGATTAGCTTGAAGCAAAATTCCAATGTGAACTTTTATTTTGAAATTAGTTGGCTTTACTTGCATTAAAAATGTACATATATATATGGGACATTAATCATCATCATATTGCCAGCTTTCATGACTAATGTATCTGACCACAGTTCGTTTATCACCATAAAACATTCGGGTGCTTATTTGTAATGTTCTCTTGTGGTTGCGATGTGCATATACATCCATATGATTTGGTGCTCTTGTTCTGTACTTTTCTCAATTATCAGTATGATTTTCTTGTTGACAGCTTGTATTTCTTGTAAAAACATTGCATTCTAAGTAATCCCCCATACCAAAATAACACCACTATTTTTCTTCTTTGCCCCCAAAAAACAGCTGGCTCTCCTTTATTTTTCATGATTTGGATACAATATCTTAATTTTTTTTTTCTTGGCCAATAGGATACAATATCTTAATTATTAAATATGTTTTATTTTTTCTTTATGAATTCAATATTTTTATTTCTCGCTTATATTGCGAGATAGACAATCATTATTATTATTGTAATAAGTATTGGTTGAGAAAATTTATATATATATAAGTATAACATTCATTTGCTATAATGTACAAACACTTTAATTAGTAAATATGTTTTTTATATTTGTGTTTTTGTTTTTTTGTGTCTGTGTTATCTAAACATTTTAATTTAAAAGATAAATATTTTAATTAAAAATTATTATTTTTTATATTCGTATTTTTATTTTTTATTTCTTATGTCAATACTAACGAGTTTATTTGAATAAGTGGTTGGAATGTCTAATTAGTTCTCAAATTTCAATTTCTATACAAGAATTACACTCCAATCAGTCAGTTGCAGAAAGTAGGCTTTTTTTTTTTTCATGAAATTTTGGGGATAACTACTTTGTCATTTATTGGGTCCAATTATTTAGAGGATGAGATGGAAAAGAAAAAGGACAGATACCAACTCAATATTTGTTTCCTCTACACTCAAACTGGGTCATATATATATATATATATATATATATATATGAGTCAACTGGTTATGCTGCTGCAGCTTCGTTTGCATCAAAAACAGCATCGACAGCATCATTTATAATATTATGACCATTTTATCATTCAATAAAGCATTAATTTTCAACTTGCAACCTAAGTACATATATTTTGGTTTGATTTAATTTTTATGGACTTAGAATAGAAAAGAAAAAATCATTATCAAATAGTTATACCATCTGCCAGGATCAAAGGATAAGTCATGATGTTTACATTACTTTTGTTGGTTTACGTTAGGATTAAATTGGTTAACAACCACCATGCTAATCTAATAATTTGTTGCATTTTCTTTCTTGCTTTCTTGTAGACTAGGCAAAAACCACAACCGAAAAGTTGCGCATAAATATATATATGTCTCATAATTTTTTTTTTCCCTGAAGGGCTTGTAAAAGGAAAAGTGAGAAAGTAATTTAGTGGACTTTTTTTAGAGTAACATGGATTTAAAGTGTGTTTTTTTACGCCATGGACTTGCCATTACATTAACAACGCATAAACCATGTTCATCAACCAAATTTTTTCAACGATCATAACGTACTTAATTAGTGGAGAAAAATCGGACTAAAATTTAAAAAAATTAGGTGAAATGTTATTTCCGAACGACGGCAGATCCGCGCTGTATAATCAAAAGTAAAAAGGTGTGTACTGGGAAGAACAAGAAAAGCATATGAATAAATTAATCAAGAGTTCAAGATTCAATATTGAATGTAAAATTACAATTTAACTACCTAACTGGAAAAAAAAAAAAAAGTCAATCTGCTTAAGGCTTTAATATAACATGCTGCCAATCCACAGTTCATGCTCTGCCATGTCCGTGCCGGCGCGGTATATTAGCTTGTGAATATTTGATTTTAGTTAATTTATGATGCAGTTTCATCCGAAGATAGCGGAAGTAGATTTGAAGATGGTTTTGAACACTTAAATTATCATCATTACACAAATCTATGCATGTATTGTAGCTAGATTAGTGTATGTCCTGTAACTTGGGGTGGCATATGAGACTTGTGACATACACGTTTGTAAGGCGTGCGATGCATGTTGTATAATCTGTCACGTTCAATGTTTTATTTTTGTGAATCATATGAGGTGTAATTTATGTGTAGCAAAACAAATTTAGTGTACCCTCATAATTTCTACCTTAGACCTCATTTGCATCACCTGCAAGTCTTGTTCTAATGGTAAACTCTTCAATAGATATTATGGGTGATTATGGATGTCAAACTCTCTATTTACTATCTACAAAAAAAAAAAAAAAAAAGACTTCTTTTATATTGTTAGATTTATCACATATAAATATATTTTTATATTTTTCAACTCTCTATATACTGTATACAAAAAGAAAAGACCTCTTTTATATTGTTAGATTTATCACATATAAATATATTTTTCAAACATTACATCTATATAAAAATATTAATCACCGTTCGCAGGACTTAAATGATTTTTTTCCTTTTAATCTAAAAGGCAAGGACCAAAGTTGAAAGTTTTCTTGAAAGCAATAATAATAATCTTGTTGAATACATTTTGATCTTTTAGTCTCCATTAGCAATGTATTCTTTTCAAAGAGACAAAGTTATTGTGCACAATTTGGTACGTGTCGCTGGCAGCCCCCACTCATAGCTGTCCTTTGCCGACATCGTTTTCTCTCATAGTTCGTGCTTTTTGGAATACCCGAATGCAACGAGCTGTCGTTTAACATAATTGCTGCTCCGCCATTTAAGCCAGGAGAACAATGTCGTTTCCATCTTAAGAGGCTTGGTAAGAGCCCAAGACTCAAATAAAATTTTGAGTGTAGCCCGACTCTAACTCCTTTGATTTTGTATATTGTGCATATGGGCTTCATGTTTTGATTTGATTCTTCTTATCAAGAACTGAGTTCAGAATTGCAAATACACCCATTAGTATTATTTTCTTTTTCCCGTGATGTTCGGCTTGGAGATCAGTGATGTTTCTAACTTTGAGTCAAATTCAGAGGTCAGATTATTCAGTGATAGTTTTATCCAACGGTTGTAACTTCAACACAACTTGAGCTGCCAACACTTTCCTCATTTAAGTAGAGAACTTTATTTCATATTTACCAAACTAATCTGCAGGTTATGACCTTTACACAAATAGTAAAATGCGTACAACTTAGGAATATAGATTATTACAGATCCATGTCCTGGAAACTAAACGCACAAGACATGTTTTACCATTGCATTGTATATTAAAACTTCGGCATAGAAGTAATTTACTATAACTCTGAACAAGAGTGTGCCAGTTTCAGTGGCAGGCTACTTAGCCATAGCATCTAATAGGATCATTGCAGCCTTTCTCAGCAGATTGCTTAAACCCAAATCGGCCCCCTTTTGCAAGGTATTGCTGGTGGTATTCTTCAGCTCGGTAGAATTTCTTGGCAGGTAAAACCTCAGTAACTATCTGCCGGTTCAAGAGCTTCTGTTGTCGTTCTATAGACTCCCGTGCCACCTTCTCCTGCTCTGGGGTGTAATAGTATATTCCAGATCGGTATTGTGTTCCCACATCATTTCCCTGGCCGCCAGATTTAACATGATGTTAGCAAATGCAGTATGGCTAGGCCATAAGAAAGTCCAAAATCAGTACATAACATATCAGTCTATCAGGCTATCACCAAAATCAGCACATATATGATGACAGGCATGCCCATACCAATAGCGACGACTCTTTGCTAATCCCTACATAACTGAGACTTGTTGACCCAATATAATCATTCGTGCTAGCAACCACATCTCAAATCATTGGTCCTTGTTTCTAGTCAGGTTTCATACCTATGCTAGTAACATTGCAACTCCATGTGATGAGACATGCCTTCGATTGGGGAGTGTATTTCTTGTAATATGTTGAGATAACAAACACCATGAGAAGTAGTGGGATTACTTATGTGAACTATTATAGAACAATACAAGTCGGATCACGGATGAGGACAGGGGTGGTATCAAATGTATATGGCACTAGGCTCCTAACCAAAAAAATATACAGCATCTCAAACGGGCAGAGTAGTAGACACTGTTAAAGAAACTGCATATATAGACTCATATAGGGGATAATCTTTAGAACACGTCCATAATGGCCCACAACTCAAATCAATTCGCTAACAAAAATTTCATGGAGTAAACATCAAGAGTTGAACCATGGACAGCCAAATTGAACTACTTCCAAATTGAACTACTTTCATGTCAATAATAGAATTACATTTCTTAAAAAGCAAATTTTTTCATTAATAGGACTATTAGGGAGATGATAGGTACCGCGTAGCAACAGTTGACATTGACAAACAAGAAGAAATAAAAGGAATTAAAACTCCAGAGAAAAATCCAAGCACCAATTACAGTTCAGGGAAAAGACCCAGAAATTAACCATGTAACACAAGTTAAACTTCAGGAAAAGAAAAAACCCAGAAGAACAAAATCAATTACAAGAAGCAAACCTGTCGATTTAAGGTGGTAGGGTCATGTCTAGCCCAAAAAGCATCAAGAAGAGTCTCAAAGCTACACTCTTTAGGATCGTATTGAACTCTAATGACCTCATTATGATTAGTAGTCCCAGTACACACATCTTCATAGGTAGGATTATGCAAAAATCCCTGAGCATACCCAACCTCAGTCTTTGTAACACCAGGAACTCTCTGGAAGGCCAATTCAACACCCCAGAAACAGCCAGCGCCAAACTGTGCGAACTGCTGGCCAGGCGCTGGCACATCATCGTCTGGACCCTGAGGGATGGTCGGGTCCATGGTTGATGGGTCAGAGGACCTGGTGCCAAAACCTAATTTGTTGAGGATGTTCATTGGGGGGCGATAATAGGACACGGATTTTGAATTTTGAGGTGATGCGAAGGGTTTAGAAAGAGGAAAATTGAGTTTTTTACATAGAGAAAAGAAGGGTTTCGGGAGAGATGATGGGGAGGAGATGAGGAGGAGGCGTGTCTTAGTAGTGGTGGTGGTGACGATGGAGGAGGTTGCTAGATTTTGGAGCATTTTTTTTTTTTTTTGCGCGTGTTACGTGTGTTGAGGTTAGGCGTTTATATTTTTCATCTTTTTCATTTAATTTCGACTCTTGATTTAAAATCATGAAAAATATACACCGTGAATTTAAATAATTTTTTGTTTAATAATTATGTAAATTTATATTAATAAATATAAAATTTTGATATTTATATTAATTTATAAATTTATTTAACTGGTTGATTTTTAAATTGATAAAAAATTAAAAGTGGTATAGTGGTTTTATTCCAAAAAATCTAAGAAAAAACTAGGTAATAAACCTTGGATGATGTGGACTTTGACTAACGAATAGATATTGTTCCAGTTAATGTTCGTTTTGTTAACCTTAATCATTTTTTATTCTGGGTTTGGTAAGCTTATTGGGCAGTTTTTTTTTTTTTTTTTTTTTTAAAGTTATGACTTCATCATCACAGATTTTTTTTTGTTTTTGGTCTTCATTACAGAAGTTGGTGAAGGGAGCCATGAAGGTGAAAGGATGTGGAGTGATTGTCATGAACTCATAGAAAACAGAAGTAGAGCAACGATGTGGTTTTAGGATGTGGAATGTGGATATAAGCCCCGTCACAAGTCACAAGGAAATCAACACTCTTGATTCTTCCCTTCTCGCAGCATTTAAGATCACCAAGCCCACTAAATTTGCTTATTTGGGTTCTACAACCAAGAAGCGTATTTGGGCCAATTCTATGTGCTATTATAGCTGAAACACAAACAACAACGGAAAAAAAAAATTTGACATTTTTTTTACCTTGTTTACACTCAATTATTCTACATTTTATATAAATTATAAAAATATTTATTTTAATTTTTATGAGTACTCTATTTTTTATTTTATTTTTATAAGTACCCTTTTTTTTTTCTATTCTTAGTTGATTTTTTATTTTTTCTTTCTCCTTTTTATTTTTTTCCTTTCCATTTTTT
>CATIWM010448159.1:0-13714 GCA_949671775.1 Mallotus repandus
TGGTCTGGCTATTAGTAACCTATGTCAACAAAAAATCACAAGTCACCAACTCCCACTACATGTTTAACTTTTGACTAATTCTTTCATCAAATTTCCAATTTTAAAAGCTTGTTCTTTTTTATTTTCACAACATAACAAAATCAATCAATCTCAGACACTGCAAGTGAAAGAGACATTAGATTTATGGTCTTCTTTGTTTAATACCATAAATATTCTATCCACATTAATTAAAAAATACCCACAAAAAGTACTAAACTTATGGAGTAGTTAACACCTAAAATCCTTCAATAATTGAACAAAAGAATTGCTCTTTAATTAATTTAAGTTGTTACTTGCAAGAAAACTCTGCATTTCTAAACCACTATCTAATGAAGTGCACCTGCCCTTTTCTAGGATAAAAATCCTCCATGGACAAACCCACTCAAAAATAATGACAAAAGAGGATCTAAAATCCAAAATAGGGTTTAGCAAGGTACCAAATTGAATGCAATTGTTGCAAAGTACCAAATTGAATGCAATGTGTGTACAATCTGACTTTTGAAAACCCTTGCAGCAGTGCATATAGAAAAAAAAAATAAATTGCCACTTCAACGTTTTGGATTTCAAAATTTCTTTTTTGAGCCCTAAATTTTTCAAACCCATATGTTGGAGAATTTGAAAATGGGTCTGAAACTGTACTTGTCAGTAAGTTAATCAAGTCAAAGAGCTTTTAAGCAAATATTGGGTTGGTTTTGGTAGTTTCTCTTATTTTGACCCAAACGTAATCACAAGTCAAACCTTTCCATTTATTTATTTTTTGGCCTAAAGCACTCATCATTACTTCCTCCTCTCCTAATAAAGGGGTTCCTGCTCCATTGGCCTTGAGCAGTGAATTCTTTTAAATAAATAATAAAAACAAATGGCTTTGATTAGCAATAACAAATTAATAATGCACAAGTTTGCTAGGAGGTTCAATAGTTATCTCTATACGAGCAATAAGATTTAAATTCTATTTTCGTTCATTGATAAAATTAATTTTTATTTAATTTTAAAAAATAAAATATTTTTATTATATAACTCACTAATATTTTGATGATATTATCCCGTATTAATATAGAGTTTTATTTTTTTATTTTTAGTAACACATTAGATCAAAATTTTAAATGATGCCATTTGAGCAAAATTTTAAACTAAATTATGTGTTGTGGATGATTTTCTTCCCTAAATCCAGCTGCATTTGAAATTGGTGCATTATGCTTGACCATAGCACAATTAGCTTATTAATTCAACCAATTTACTTCTGAGTTTTTATTACCCGATTTTTTTTTTCAAAAAAAATTGACCCACAAAGTTGAAAAATTGCCCAATCTACCCTTCAAAATTTATACACCTGGGGCTAGGTTTGTGGATGAAAAATATTTATTAGAGTTTTCTTGTAAAACATGTAAAACTAGTAAGAATATAAAAATAAACTTTCATATTTTGTTCTCTTTTAATTTTTTAATTTAAAATTAAATAAAAATAGCCAAAGTTTTTCTAATTTTAATAATAGAGTAATAGTATCAACATTCAACATAAGAAATGAGAAAATATAATTTTAATTATTTAGTTCTAAGAAGTATAAAGTTTAAACTTTAATTTATTCTCATAATTTTAAAATTTATTGAGATATAAAATGAAAAAATCATTAATTATTCAGGGGACCATTTGATAAATAAATAAGAAAAAGGGTAAAAAGAAAAAAGAGGAAATCCATAGCAATTTTTGGTTACAAATATTGAAATGGCAGCAGCATGGCACAGTGACCACTTTCAAACACTCAGACACAAACTCCCAATTCCAACTCCAACTCCCTTTTCTTTTGAAAAAGAACCGAACTTGTAAAAACAAAAGAGAAAAAAACATTCTCAATTGCTTCAATCATCTTTTTCCCTCCATTCTTCCAGTTCTTCTGGTCCTCCACTATCCATCAATTGCTCCTCCACGCCCTTCTATTTATGTCCCCCATGCGCATCTTCTGCTAATTCTTCTTCTTCTTTACAAAATCCCATCTCCTGGTTCTTGTTTTAGTTTTACCACTTGTTTTTTTACTGTATACTTCCTTTGAATAGGCGGTAGAATTTCAAAACGAAAACCCACTTCTTGAATCTTCTCCATTGCAAAAACCAATTCCTTGATACTTTTTTTTTTCTTCATAAAACCCATTTCTTAAATGGGTACTTCTAATTTCTCACTGTATATTTAGAATTTGAAAAAAAAAAAAATTCTTGAAGTATGCATTAGCCTGATAAAAATGGATACTTCTAGTTTGCAGTACATTTTTCATTGAATTAAGTGAAAGAATTTGAAAAGAAACCAACTTTTCAGATCTTGGAGCAATCTTTGGGCTACCCAGATAAGAAATGGTGGCTGAAGCTTGGATTCTGAAGATGGGTATCCAGGTAAGTAGCAATCTAAAGCAAGCACTGCTTGTTGAGCCTTACAAGAACAAGAGCAAGAAAAACCCAAAAAGAACAGACACCACTAAAGAGAGAGAAACAATTGGCATTCTTTCTTTTGAAGTTGCTAATGTTATGTCTAAAACTGTTCATCTTCATAAATCCCTCACTGATTCTGAGGTCTCTAAGCTTAAAGTTGAGATTTTGAAATCTGAGGGAGTTAAGAACTTGGTTTCTACTGATGAGAGTTACCTTCTTTCGCTTGCTTTAGCTGAGAAGCTCGATGACTTGAACAGGGTAGCTACTGTTGTTTCTAGATTGGGGAAGAAGTGTATTGAACCCGCGTTGCAGGGTTTCGAGCATGTTTATGGGGATATAGTGAATGGGGTTATTGATGTGAAGCAGTTGGGTTTTTTAGTTAAGGATATGGAAGCTATGATTAGGAAAATGGAGAGGTATGTTAACGCGACTTCTAATTTGTATGCTGAAATGGAAGTGTTAAACGAATTGGAGCAGGCTACCAAAAAGTTCCAGCAGAACCAGCATGAGGAAAGTCGTAGAGCATATGAGCAGAAACTTATTTGGCAGAAGCAGGATGTGAAGCATCTTAAAGAGATTTCCCTTTGGAATCAGACTTATGATAAGGTTGTTGAGTTGTTGGCTAGGACTGTTTGTACTCTCTATGCTAAGATTTGTGTGGTATTTGGGGAATCTATGTTAAGGACGGAGAGTTTTGGGGATATTAGAGGGAATGGTTCTTCACCTCCTATGAAAGATGAATGTGGGGTTTCAGGTCAGGTAATGAGATCAGGATCACTGCAACAGTCTACTAGCAGGAGAAGCAGTAATGGGTTTCAATCAGAACCCACTGATAGACCTGTGCTGGTGAAAAGGGAGACAAGTCTTAAGCCCCAGGTTGACTCACGGAGAGGCGAAGGAGTAGTATTTCGAACAGAAGAAATTGTTTTTCCATGTATGATTAGCCCTGGAAGGATTTTTATGGATTGCCTTAGTTTGAGTAGTTCGGCTTCTAAATTGGACAATGATGAAGATGACAATGTTATTGATAATGAAGATCATAGTAGCCAAATTTCTGGTTGCTGCAGCGTTGGGAATGGTGGTATCAGAAGAGAACGTCCCAGCCTTTCAGGTTGTTCCAATCGGATAACTAATGGTTTCTCTTTTGGTGGAGATCAGCGACAAGCTAGGTGCGGCAGTGTGATGAATGCATGTTTTAGCCCTAAAAGTAGTTTGGCAGTGCATGCTCCACCTTCTACTGTAGGAGGATCTGCTCTTGCCCTGCGTTATGCAAATGTCATTATTGTTATAGAGAAGCTGCTCCGCTATCCCCATTTAGTTGGCGAGGAAGCCAGGGATGATTTGTATCAGATGTTACCAACAAGCTTAAGAATGTCCCTGAAGATCAATCTCAAGTCTTATGTCAAGAATCTGGCTATCTATGATGCTCCACTTGCCCATGATTGGAAGGAAACACTTGATGGGATTTTAATGTGGCTGGCTCCATTGGCACATAACATGATCAGGTGGCAAAGTGAGCGTAATTTTGAGCAGCATCAAATTGTCAAACGGACAAATGTTCTTCTGCTTCAGACATTATATTTCGCTGACAGGGTAACAACAGAGGCAGCTATTTGTGAGCTACTTGTTGGGTTGAATTACATATGTCGTTATGAACACCAGCAGAATGCTCTGTTGGATTGTGCGAGTAGCTTTGATTTTGAAGATTGCATGCAGTGGCAACTGCAGTGTCGAGCTGCTTTTGTTGGCTAATTTTTCATTGCTGAACTTAAATACTCTGAAGAAGTTTGTAAAGTGTAGTTGTTGACTCCTGATACTTATATGAAGACACAAATGACTGCTCAATTGGATGAATATCTTATCTTTGCTCACTGATGACTTGTATTGTTGAAGATCTGAGTTGATTAATGTACTTAACTGCCAGGTATTGTAAAATTTTGGCATTTGAAGTACATAAATTCAACCATATATTGGAAAAGGTTATCTTTTCTCTACAATGTGTATATTTTTTCATGTATGATTTTCACTTTTGCTTATGAAAGTGCCCATGATTTTTTTGTTCTGCGAACAATTGTCTAACTTAATGTTGTTATGTTGATGCATAGTTTCTATTTTTTTAATCCCCATTTCATGAATGTGAATGTGATGGGGGATTATCCGTATCCTCTTTAAAGTTATGTTGAATTACTTTGGAATATAGGTCAAATCACTAAGGAAAAATTCCTTCAAATTCTGAACAGTGCTTCTGCTTTATCGAAAGAAATATTTCTAAAGTATGCTATAACATAAGCATGTGATAATGTCTGTTAATTCCTTGCACTCTCTGTAGAGAGCATGAGATAAAGTTTCATCACTGGGTTTGAGCACACTCCTCCATCAATGATGCTTGGGTAGTAATTTTTGCCCTGTAGCTGGTATAAACCTTGGGGCATTGAGTTGACATCTGAAATATTGGGTGAATGTGTTGTTTTGCTGGACATCAACTCTTGGCAATCTGAAGCAAGGCTCATACATTGCATCTACTGTACATGCAGGTAAATTTCTACTGCTTGTGCATTTTGTGGTGTATTAGAATTTTTAATCTGAAATGTCTTGTGCTTCTGCGAGTGCAATACTTTAATTCACATTTTTTTTTGTTAAGCTTATTTCTATATGTTGATCTAACTTCAAACTGCAGTATGTTATTCTACCACGAGTCCATGCACACTGATGACTTGGAAATTAGAACATGTGGGATTAACTTGGAGAACGGCTTCCTCAATGAAATAGAATGTATGATATGATACTTTTCTTTATTATCTGAAATATTATAGTCTGCTTTGGTTTGAGGGTGCCAATTGAGTCCAAATGTAGCACTATTAATTACAAATTATGTATAGAAATTACAGTCCTGAATGCTATTCTATCACTCTGCATGGGCTAAACAGAACAATTCTGTTTTATCTTCTTTTCCACCCAGCTTGTTAAGTTTATCCCAGTCATTGTGTTTTGAAACAGAGGCTGTAATTATAACATACATGCTTCCTACTGTCAACATGTTGCTTAAGATTTGCATAATCTATGCGCCTCATATGATGATGATTTCTTATACAAGCTGCAATGACTGTAAATTCATGTTTATGGCCTACTCGCGCGCAGATGTATTTATGTTGTTTTTTCCTGCCTGCCTTAATTCTGTGTTGCCTTCTGAAAGAGGTATTTCTAATGGTATGAAGACGAAGTTATACTTCTCGAGTTGACATGGGGGGGCGGGGTGGGATTCTGAAGCGCTACCTGTGGCCTGGAAGGACATGAAAGGCCAAAATGGACCTGGAAGGTAAAAGCAAAAATCTGGTTATATCATTTTTGTCCTCTAAAATTACTGTAGATGCCTGACGCATTATCTTGTAGTAGATGCTAAGCTAGTAGTTCAAACTTTAATAATCGACTACATGACAGGCTAAAATCAAATTCCTTACATGCATTTTCATTTACGTATTTGTTGTTTCCATACTGCAGGAGTTGAAATTTTCACCACTTCTACATTACGAATGTGAAAAAAAAAAAAAACAAAAAACAAAAAACAAAAGAGGTTAAGAAGCAAATATCTAACTAAGAAAGCAGGTGGTACCAGCATGGGAGGCATTAAACAGGTTACAGTTGGTAGAAGGGAGCATTGAGTGTGATAATAAAAGAGCTTCTTGGACCCCTTTCTTTGTGTAGTTGGATACACTATAACCATATGTCTAGTTGGGACATGTAATTGCATTAAAAGAATTCCTTCCCTTCCTTTGCTTTGATGCTCTATTCAGGTCAGTCCAATCATAAATATGCTCACATGTTCAAGCTTGCCTTGTAAATAGACTTCTGCTACAGCCTCTTTTTTTCTCTGAAGAAAGGTCACATAGGCTTGGTATTTGGCAGCTATTTCTTATTTGACAATTGACATTAATATCTTCGTTTATAATTATGTGCAACAAACCAGGGCTCAGCAAGAAAATTTAAACCAAAAGAAGTGGTTAATTAATTTTATGGACTGTTTAAAATTAGAAAATAAACCTCGTGAATAGTCTAGTGGCATTACATTCCCTTTCAGAATATAAAAATTAAGGTTTCAATCTTTGACTTTTACAGTGTTCCAAATGGTATTAGAGTCGTTATTCGAGTTAAAAAAATCAAATTTAATTTTTAAATACTAATAATTATGTAAACTAGTAGTGATTTCGCACAATGCGTGAACTGTAAAATAAAATTATATAAATAATTTGAATGAAATAATAACTAAATAAATTATATCAATTTTATTTTTTTAATTTTTGTTACCATAATTTTTTAGTTATAATAAAATTTATTTTTAGAATTATTAAATTAGTTTTTTTAAATAAAAAATTATTAAATTAGTATTGAAGTATGTATAATAGTGTTTTAGTTAAAAAATAATATTAAGTAATTACTATAATTTTTTTTTTATTTTGATGGTTTACAAAAAATATTTTGAGTGATTTAAGATAGAAAAACTAGTAATATATACATAATTTTAGAGTCTTAATTGTATTAAAATATGTATAATGGTGTTTTACTTAAAAAATAATACTAAATAACTATTAAAAATATTTTATTTTTAATAAAAAATTTTAATTTTTAATACCTTAACACATTAGCTCACTTAAATAAGAAGGATTTAATATATATATATATATATATATATAGATTAATGATTGATATTAGAAAAGTTTATTTTGAAAGAGATTGTTGTTGATGTGTATATATGTATAGTGCAACATTAAAATAATAAGACTGTTTAATGATAATGTTAATTAAAAGATAGAAGTTTATTGAAATTCACCCTCCTATCTAATATTCAAATATTATTAATATATTTTAAATAAATATTATGAATTTTTAGAACGGGCCAAAATAAAAAAATACTGAATAAAGAAAAATTATAGGAACTCAACATTTAATATATATATTAAGAAGATAATTTAAAAAAAAAAAAAGATAATCGAAAATTTGAATGTATATACATTTCCCCATAAAAATCAATCAATCAATTAATTGTTGATCGATCAACCAAGACAAAAAAAATAGATATAAAATTGCTCAACCATAGAATATATATATATAAATATACACACACAAATGATAAATGAGAACAAATTCAGTTCTCAATGCTATTGATTTTCATGGTCCTCCACAGACAGAAATGGCATCTCTATTCCCTCCAAGTCCTACAGCATTTTGATGAAATTTAATTTCTTTGTCCATTGGGCCTATGATTTGCTATCACCTATTAAATCCAACTTCTTGCAGTTCCGCCGCTCCTAGACAAGAATTAGAAACAGCCTCAATTACATTCCCAGCATTTACTCGCCGACAAAACACCCACGTCAGAAGCAGAAGAAAATGACCCAGAAGTCGTAATTGTCCAGTACCCATGAGTTACAGAAGGTTAGTTAAAATTACATCTCTAATAGAAAAAAAAGGACCGAAAATATTACTCTTCTTTCAATTTCACTCAACAAAGATTTCCTTTTATTGTTGATTGCTATATTTTTTTTTTCTTTTGCTTTTGTTAGTTCTATTTGTTTTATCAGTTTTGGGATTGATGCCTTCTATGGTTCCTGTTCAATTTGAGGTAAAATGTGTGTTATTTTACTGAGTCAGTATTGGTATTTTAAAAGTTTTGGTTTTTCATCAATTTGATTTGATCAAGTGAACCTCAGAATCGTCTCATTTTTCATTTTTGGGTTTGCGTTGCTTTCTGGGTGTATCTCGTAATTGTTGATTTTGATCCTATGACAGGAGTTCATTATACAATTATTGGTGTTCTTAGAAAGGCTTGAGCTTGACCTCAAAAATCTTTTTGAGCAGATCAAATGGCTTACATTAATCTTCCTTGCCGTTTTTAATTGCGGTGTCATTTATATGATTTGTTTGTTCATTTTCTTTGGACTAATGCAGAGATATTCGTCATTCGAAATCTGCTCTCTTTGATGATGGCCTTGAAGAAGGTGGTCTTCGGGCCTCTTCATCGTATTCCCATGGTATTAATGAGCAAGACAATGACAAAGCTGTGGACAATTTGCAAGACAGAGTTAGTTTCCTCAAGAAAGTAAGTTTGAAATTAAATAATGTCCTTATTTTGTTATTTAATTTGCAACATATCTTTTTAAATATCTGGCTGATCCTCAGTTTTTGTACTAAAGCTGTTTTTACATGCTATTTGCCTGAAATTTATCCAGGTGATTATATGTTTGGAGTTGAGAACTTCAGATGATTTTCTGCAATTCATTTCTGGGGCATGTTCTAAACATTTACATTGTATATTCTAGTAATTTGGATTCAAGATATGTAGTACAATTTAATAACTCATATATACTGTGTCACCCGTCTCCTGGCAATGGATGTGACTGAGGTTGATCACTGATGATACACATTGTGAATAAACTTGTACATGTGATGCCATTTTTGGACAAATTTTGCAGTATAACGAAGTATATCTATTATGATGCAATGAGTTCATGGTGTTCAGGCTCAAAATTATGCATCATCTGAATAATAAAGCAGGGAACAATTGGAAGGAGCCTAAAGCAGATTTTTTTGCCATGCACATGCTGTGCCACTGTTGTTCCTCTAGCAACCATGCATTCATAATTGAACTCGTTAAATTTCTTTTAAGTTGTACTGGATCTCTTTTCTGTATTTCTGTGATTATCCCTGGGCGACATGTGCATTCTACATTTGTGTGATGCCAGATTTGACACAACCTATTAGAAACTTGATTGGCATTTAATTTGGTGCAACCTGAAATATTCTGGCTTTTAAATCTAAGGTATATTTCTTATGTACAGCTAACAGGTGACATACATGAGGAAGTGGAGAGTCATAATCGATCACTTGACCGAATGGTATGGAGCATATGTTTTCTTGATCTGAGATACTTGTCTTGAGTGAAAACAATTTTTGGTTCTATGTTTTGAATAGACTGTATTGTAAAATCAGGGCAACAAAATGGACATATCTAGGGGTGTAATGTCAGGAACCATGGATCGATTCAAGATGGTAAACTATATGTACTCTTTTCTGTTTTGACTTATTATTTATCTTTTTTTTATTATCGCTGTTGCCTGGAAAATGCTGTTAATATCAAGTTCTTGTTCTGCAGGTATTTGAGAAGAAATCTGGTCGGAGAACATGTGTACTAGCAGGATTTTTTGTTGCCTCATTTTTAGTTATGTACTATCTGATAAGGTACGTGATTCTTTGAAGGATAAAACTGTCTTGGCGTCATTTTTATCAATTCTTACTGTCATAAAATTGATAATAGTGCAAGTGTTTTCACATTAATATTTTAAAGCAAGGGATTAATGTCGTTAATTTACCAGGTTAATATGACATTTATACTTTATCAGGAAAAGTTTTGGCGTTTCAATAGTGTGGTTTGTTTCAAGTAAGCTATAAGTTTTGCAAATTGTAACATAACTGCAATGTAGGACAACAGTTCTAGAAAAGGGGTATATGATTTGCTCTAATTTTTCATGGCTTAAATAAAAATCTGACATTTTGGTGTTCAATGTGCAGGATCCTCAGGTACATGCGAGCTTAAGGTCTATTTTTGAAAAACTATTCCATTAAAATCTTCAATTGTGTAATGAAAATGGCAATGAGGGTGCTGCAGATAACTTGATCCTGCTGTTGAGAATTAGGAAGAGAAATCTTCAAAGCACATGTGCTATGAAATGGGGTATTAGTAAAGAGGGGTTGGATTTAAGCAGTTTGCAGACTATTATGTCAACGTGCTTATTTGCCCATGTATTGTTTCTGACAGCTCCTGTGTGAGCATATCCTAAACGAAAGCAGGGTATTTTCAGTACATAATGAGAATGTTGATTAAAATTGAATTTATGGGAAAATTCAATATTTCGTGTATTCTTTGCCTTCTTGGATTTTTTACATGTTGTACAGGGTTCCAAATTTGAAATATATCCTACACCAGGGAACTGATTTTCTCCCCTCTCCAAGCTGCATTATGGTTATGGTTGCATAAATGGTGTGTGGTAAGACTTGAAACAAAACCAGAAGTTGTAATGGTTATGCATCAAGGGTTGCTTGGATTGGAGCCAATTGAATAAATCCAGTTTTTAATGAGAGGCTATGAGTCCACCTCCTTGACTTTGGGCTTTGCCCAAGTTTCGTACCCATTATACTTCAAACCTATAAGCACAGCTAATAGTCACTTTTAGGTTGGGTTTTACTTCTTCGTCTAGTTTTATTTTGAGAGATGATGCCACCTTCTGTTTTGATCTTTGCCTGGGTCAGACATAAGAAAATGTTCCTTCGCCATAGCAATCAGTTTCCAAAGATGGAAAGTTTGGTTAACTAATACAAATGGAACATGTGCACGCATCTTCCGTGGCGACCAAATGATGGTAACATAAGAAAAAGACACTATAAACAAGTAAAAATGATTTCGTATGAAGGTTGACATGTGTATACATACAGCTACAGCCAGTCCAATGAAATTGCGGGGAGTTGTTATTAGAAAGGGAAGCGCACTGCTTGCAGTTGCTGCATAATGTACCAAGTGATGCTGACTTTCACTTGTCATTTATCACTAGACCAGCTCATTTTTCGTAGTGACGGCCAATCCGTGGGCCTACTAACTTAAAGCATAAATACAATAATGCAAATTCTGAAGAACTCAAGAGGTTTGACAAAGAAAAATGAATATGGGTAGCTACACATTTAGCTAGTTTGAGATTAGATAGAAGCAGCCTATCTAGTCCCAAGTGCCTAACTATCATGGAGTTAACAGTAATATGAGAACCAATAGAACCAAAGGAATGCTTAGTTAGATTGCCTGTGAAAAATGTAATATGAATTTGAACTAGCCGATTAAAGAATTCCCGTAAGTCGAAACTTGAAAAGTTAACTTATAATATCATATAATCGCAATTACAGAAAAAAAAAAGTTGAGGTTTTTTTTTACAATTTAAAAAGAGTCCATCCAAATGCATATTTGACATGAACATTGATTGGCATATGTGTGTGTATATATATATATATATATAGACTTATCTATATATATAGACATTGATTAAGGTGGATTAATTAAGAGAGAACCTTGGTGCATACAAGAGCATTGAAACATGGCTAGTCAGTTTATGTATCACAGTTCAAGAGGTCTCTGATAAGATTTTTGGTTGAAATGATAAAGGAGATTGAATTTTGTTAAGTAAGATTTTAAGTTGGAATATTGTATTTGAAGAAGTACGCGTTAAAGAAGTTTGTTCTTTTATACAGTCCACTTAATTTGAATTTCAAAATATATTTCAAAACCCATATAGTTACCAGAAGTATTGAATATGGAAAAAATATTTAAGAGATATAATTATTAGTATCGGTAATATAGGAGGTTAATCATTAAACCTTCACACTTATTTAAAAGGTGGTGTATAAAATGAACAGTGTATCTAAACTAACAAGCAAAGACTGCATTAAAAAAATGATTAGCATCCACATATACTGTAATTGAAGAACAGTAAAGGTAGACTCTTCAATGTGAATAGAGTTCCAATATGCTGCTTGTTATAGACTATTGTCGATTAGACATCAATTAGCACAGTGCATGGATTCTAAATTTTTTTTAATTTCACCACTACTAACCAACCACTGTGTGTGTATATAGAACTTAATGGTCTCACTGTGTGTATAACTTGTTGGCCTTTTATATGTCCAGCATTTCAATTTCATCAACTTGTCATACTGCATAAATTACCACAGCACTGTTCCACTTTATATTCCTCTCAATGGCAATCTCACCTGCTGCCCTGATGTGTGAAAAATTCTAAAACATGTACTCAACTGACAACATTTGGTTATTACTATCATGTTGGACCATATTCACAGGCTGTCGAGAGTTATTGGTTGTGAAATCTCAACATTTACACAATAGTAGCAGGGGCATGCAATTGAGTCCAATCTTTCTAGAAACTTTTCAAAATTTTAGATTTGAACGTATTAAAATGACATGAGAGTGTTTTTTTTTTCTAATTGTTTGGATAAAATTATATTTTTGACTGATGTACAATTTCAGTCAAGAATATTTTATGATTTGAAATAATATAAATAAAATTTAGCTATAGAATATAAACACCTTTTTTTTTAATAAGTAGTTCATATAATCTAAATATTGATGGACTGTACACTAGAAGGTAATCCTTCATTTTTAAATTTATGTTGGCTGAATTCGAATCAGGCATTTCAAAAGACGTTTAGAGAAAGTTATCACTTAACTATTCTCTGAGTGACTATAAATCCGTATTTTTTACCCTAAACCACTAATATTTAGAATTTTTTACACTCTAATTAATTGAGTTTGATCTAAATAGAACCATAAAAATTTCAAAGGTCTCCTATCAACTATTTAATAGATTATAGGAAAAAATCCTATTTTTGTCCCTTACCTTTTTTAGTTTTTTTCATTGAGTCTTATCCTTCAATTTCGCTCTATTTGATCCCTTTACTTTTATTTTTTTTCATTGAGTCCTTATATTTTTATTTTTTTTATATTGAATCCCTCCGTCAAAATTTTAGTTCCTATATTTAATACTATATCCAATTTAGTCCTTACAAAATATATAATTGAATCCCTATATTTTAAAATTATACTACTTAAATCCTTACAATTTTTATTTTTAGTTAATCAAATCCTAAATATATGTATAATACAAATTTTACAATTTTGATTTTTAAAAATATGTATAATACAAATTTAATTTAAATATATAAATGACAAAAAAATTATATTTTTGATTGAAAAATATTTTAGCTAGTTATTGGTATTTGTATAGAAAATTAATAAATTTGTGATTTCACTAATTGAAAATTCTAATTAAATATGTAACTAATACAACTTTTGAACACATGGTAAATTTAAATTTTAGATCATTATTAATTAAAATATAAAGAATTAATGACTAAAAAATTATACTAACTAAAATTTTTTATTAACCAAATATTTTATAATTAATGTGACCTTAAAAGCTACAGTAATGCATGCACATAACTAAGATACAAATGCTTTTATTCATTAAATTTATCTATCAATTAGAAAATATGTAAATATTTATAATATTATTTAATATTTTTATAAGTAAATGATTTATATAGAAGTTTGTGCTTCACCAAATTAAAAGTTTCAAATTATAATTAAATGACTTAAAGGTAAATTAGATAAGAAAATAATTAAAAAAATAATGATTTAGATTCTTAAT
>CATIWM010448196.1:0-17250 GCA_949671775.1 Mallotus repandus
TTATAGATGTATATATTGTAAAATGCATCTAAAGTACAAATCTAACCCTCTATCGTGCTGTTTATGGCAGTCATCATTCAATTCAAATTTTTTTTAACTGATAGTGATTCATTTCAATTAATCCATAATAATCATAACTTATGATAATTTAATATAGCAACGTGGCCAATTTTGCAACTGATTATTCTTGTTGTTTTATTTAGAGTTGGTTGTTTCATAAAATAAGGTCAGAAAATATTTGATTCATTAAAATTTTATATAGAAATAAGAATAAATTTTTCATTAATGAGAATCACACATTCTTCTTATAAGGATAAAAAAATAATTTTTTATTTTTATTAAATTAATTTAAATTAATTATAAATTAATTAAAATTTTAAATTAATTAAAATTTTAAATACTATTATATATTATTAAAATTTAGTAAAAATATAATATTTTTAAAATAATGAAATAAAATATATAAATTTATAATAATAATTATTTTATATATAAATAATATCAATTTTAATTTTAATTTTATTATAAATTAAATATTTTTTTAAGATTTTTATTTACTTTTTATTTCCTTTCATTCCGATTTTAATTTTAAAATACGAAGCTGATGACTTGTATAGTGAAAGAGATTAACCAAAGTTTCAATATATTTTAGATTCAAATGGTATAGTAATTCATTCACTGTATATATTTTTACCGTGTTACCCTAAAACACAAAGGTAAAGATTCCAAATGCAATGATGGTAAATGATTAAGAAATCTACTTGCGCTATGAGTAAGAAATGATGACCATATTTGACTTTGTGATTAAAAAAACAAATTCTATTTCCAATTAAAAATTTGCTACTTATATAATTATATTTCTGTTTTATTAAAGAGGCTGTAACTACTGATCTTGCAGTGCACAGGAATTAATTAGTATTATTAATTTAACTACCACCAGTATTAAAAGGCTTAATGAAGGTGGATTAAGATACTTTCTGTCACTCACAATAGTAAATGTTTTTTTTTTCAAAATTGATGAGATACTCACATTTAAACAAGTTAAATTGATGAGATACCCACATTTAAACAAGTTAAATTGGGTCCAAAGATGGGTAGTTTAATGATGTGAAATTGTGAAGTCTATTTTCTTACAGGAATAATCAACCTTTCATTTATTCAAATACATAAATACATCTTAACAACTATATATAATTATAAAAATGATCCCATCTTTGACGGGACGAGTTATAAAAAAAATTACAAAATAAAGGCCCGAAAAACTGTACCTACTGTATTTATCGACTATAAACTATCAATTATCAGCAATAATTATAAATTTATTAACTATTATAAATAATTAAACTAAAAAAATTATTAGAGTGTATTTATTTGGTTAAAAATAAGAGTGGAAATCGAAATCGGAATGGATGATTCCGATTCCTAGTATTTGATTGATTAAAATTAATATGAAAATATAAATGTAATTCCCCAATTATTATTTCCCTCTTTTCCTTAGAGAATAACTTTTGATTTTCTTAAAAATTAAAAAAATTAATTATAAATTAATCAAATATTTAAATATTAACATTTATTTTTTAAAATTTATAAATAAAACATATAAATCAAAAAAAATATGTATGAATAAAAGATATTTATCAAAAAGTAAATAATTTTTATAATTTTTTTAAAATAATAATAATATTTTTATAAAAAATATTTTATAATACATAATTATAATATAAATTTTTAATATATAAAAATAATTATAAAGTTAATTTTTATATATAAAAAAAAATATTTTTTATAAAAAAAAATTTAATTGTTAAATGATATTTGATTTTAATTCTTATTATTATTCCCTAGTCAAACCAAATAATTTTTTAAAATTTTTATTCATTTTCTCATTCCCTCTCACTCCCACTCCGATTCTGATTTCAATTTTAAAGTACGAATGAAACACCTCTTAATCCTTCAATAAATCAACACTACATATAAATGTGCAATTGCTTTGTCAATGTTAATGTGCAGTTTTATTTTATCCTCATAAAATCCACTGGTTATTTATTATACGTGCAATTGCTTTGTCACGGTTGGAAAGAATGGTACATAATCCGTCAATAAATCAAGACTACATATAAATAATTGTGCAGCTGATAATAAAATCTTATCCTGTACTTCCATTGACTTAAAAGTAATAATAGAAATTAAAATTTGTTTTTTTTGTTATTGTCATTTATGGGTCCTTTTTTTATACATTAAAAAATATAATAATGTATAATAGAATAATATAAAGGGAAGAATAAAATATAAAAAATAAACAGAAAAATATGAATTATTGTAAATATTTAAACATTAAAAAAATCAAGCAAACCATACTATTGTTCAAGCATTAAATGATTTTATATAAACCATAATGAATTAATTCTCACTTTATTTCCAGACTTTTTTTCAATTTATAATTCAAATTAAATTATGAGAAATATTTTATAGTGCCATATATACAAACACAAAATACAATGACAAAAGAATAATTATTTTATAGCTAGCTACTTACTTTATCAACTGACAAAAATAATATAGTGCTGCTTTATTTATAGCTTTAATTAATTTTTTTTCAATATGTCACATTAATTCCGACATATTTACTGCAACTCAATTAATTGATTTATCCCTTTTCTTTTTTATTAATTTAGATGTGCAAAAGGGTCATATTTTCCAATATTTTACTGAATTCATTAGTGCATAATTTATAGTTTTAATTAAATTACTTGACAATTACATATGTTTTCTGTATGAATAATAATTAGAATAGCTTAAACCTTAAATAATTTAATACCTTGCTCTTTAATTAACCAATACAATGTCTTCCTATCATTCACCAAATACAATATTGAATATTAAGTAAAAGAAAAATAATAGAGGAAATTTTAATAAATTATTTCTCCACATATTAACGAACGACGGATAGAAACATTAAAAAATTTAAGATTTTTTTATTATTTGGATACAACTGAGGTAATTATAATACTAAAAAATAATTATTAAATTTTAATCCGTAAAATATGAAGCACACATAAAATAAATATTACATATATCTAATTGTCAAATATAATGGGCAATAATTTTATTTTTTATTTTGTGAAAATATGAAAATCAACTAAATTAGGCTGTGACATATATATTAATATTGTAATATATAATCAACATATATTAGTTCAAGTAATAAAAATTTTAATTTTTTTTAAATAAAGTCTTAAATTTAAATTTTATATATAAAAAAATAAATATAAAAAGATAAATTTATCATGAATTCTAAATTAATCGAAATTCTTATAGTTATCAAGTTATCAAATATTAGAAATATCATATGAAAAAAAAAGGGTAATATATAGTACAAGAATTAAGAAAAACACCAACTGCTCCATTGCAAAATAAATTCGCATTGTTGAGAAGACACGAGTGGTTCATTTAATTATCAATGAGAAGTAGTAAACCAAACACATGATGTAATTTTATTAGACAACTGGATACTTAAATTTTGATAGAGATAAACTGAATTAAAACTTGAATTTCCTGATCTATACTGGACACATGCCATGCACCCAATACCCAACAAATCATCGAAACTTAATTTTAATCAACGAATTTGCCTGTTTCCTTCCTTTACTTCCATGGCTTTAAAGGAGTAGAAACTTGAAAACTGTCACCATTTATGAGGGAAAAAACACTATTTGTAGGTAAATGAAGTAGCTAGCTGTAGCATTCAACCACCATAATTCCCCCCAGAAAAAAGTTATATACAGTAAACCATCACACCAACTCGATATTTCTGTCATGGATTTTTTTTTTAATCATAAGTTTTGTTGATACCAGATGAAGTAATTTGTGAAATTTTTCAAAATTAGTAATAAAATATTGTTGCATTTGCCTTTTTGACAACCTGGTTTACTTGATTTTTTTTTGTTGTGTTGTATTTGGGCCTCGGGCATTAATGTATCATTTAACTTGCTCGTTTTAGTTACAATAATATCCACGTAAATATCATCATCAATTATAATGTCAAAGATATGGGCTACGTATGTAGTTGGGAAGTTAGAAGATAGAGTGAGTGATATATATATATTTGTTACTCTGTATATTCGTCAATTTTTTGTTAGATTGATATTTTTATTTACAGTTTTGGTCAATTAAATCTATAAATTGTGACGTATACTAATTCGTTATCTCATGCCACGTATGTTGATAAAAGTTTCAAAATTGTATTTTAGATAAATTCATTCATTTTTCGAACTAAATGAATTGAGATGTCAAACTGACAAAAAGTAACAAATATGTCTTATGCCCCATATATATATATATATATATATATATATTCATTTTCCGAACTCAAATTTTTAAATAATTTTAACTCTTTAATTATATCTACCAAAAAATATATTAAATTATGAAATGTGTAAGCAACACATAAAAATTGATGTCGCTGTAAAAGTATTTAGCAATCTAATGGTTTTGGAGCTTAGGCACTAGCATGATTTGAGTGTGTTTAGGCATTTTCAAAGCGCGGGTAACCTATATATGAACTTGATTCTATTTGTCTCCACTTCATTATCAGAAAATATAGCAAGAGGGGTGTGGCTCTGTAGATGCTGGACAAGGCAAAAGCATGTTTCAGAATATAGGAAAATACCAAGAACTTGCTATATGGTATTAAATATATATTGTATACAAGTGAACAAAGACCAAAATGTGTCATAAAAATAAACTGGCATATTCCATATTGCAATCAAAGTCTTGAAAAATCGGAGCTAAAAACAAGTCCAAATCTCCAGCTCTGAGGATTAGTTATGAAAATGCATATAAGAGAAGAGAAATAAGTGGGTAAAGGGTTATGTTCCAGCAATATAAATTAAGGACCACATGCACAGCCCCCACATGACCTTTCACTCTCATTAGGTTGTAATCTGAACAAGAACCCTTAATTCCTTTAATTTTTTCTGCCCATGCATCCCAACAAGCCTTAATTAATTCCATGACTCCAGGTAGACGGGGGAAGAAGAAGCTATTGAAATGTTATAACATAGTGCCAAGTTTTTTTCTTTATTTATTTTTATTTTTTATTTTATCTTGGCAATAGGGATATCTGTATCTATACATTTCGACAGGGTAGAGCTTGGTCCACCACCTCCCCCATTTCTTTTGCTGTTGCATTAATATTGCCGTTGTTGCTTTTTTTTTTTTTTTTCTTTTTCTTGCAGCCCATCACCTCTCTTTTCCACATGTTTACATTAACATTGACTATATATCGATGACTAATCTGTAGTTTGAAAAATTTAGCTTCTAGCATATTCAACTGGAAATGTAATATCTTTAACTGTTTGGGCTATTTTTTCACACCCGAGTTTAATACATCAAAAAGTTACAATGTAAATGGTAAATATACGTGTTTTGTTTTTGTTGACTAAATGTATTACATTTTATTTTTGCGTCTTACATTCAATCATAAAAGCGCAATACACATAGTGTAGAAAAAAAATTTCCTAAGAAATTATATGTATTTCACAAATTGATAATAAAAGTAAAACTCAGGATGATAAATTAATTGAAGAGTAGAAAACTTAATTGTATCTAATAAATCGAATGTTTTGATATGTTGGTTATTTGCAGCACCAATGTAGCCCAGGTAAAATCATTAAAAAAGTACAGGAAAAGACATCTACAAATTTTCTTTTTTCTTGTATAACAAGCGATCACCCAGACAGTGAAGTTTAAAAGCAAAAGGAAATGCAAAGAAAGATTGATTCTGACAGAGTTCATAAACACAAGATAAAGGGTCCTTTATTTGAACTATGATATATCTCCAGAAAAGTTTAAAGAATGGTCCCTCTCTCATGGCGGGTCCAGCGCTCTTGTGAAACGAGGACTTGAATGTGCGTAAAAAAGGTAAATGGTGGCGATTTATTGAGTTATGACTTAGCTCCTCCATTTGCCAACCTTCTCGTCCTTTCAACTTCAGAGACCTTCTTACATTTGACCTCGCCAAACTTGACTACTCCTAATACATATTGCTTCTCAACTTTATGACTTTAATTTCCCTTTTATTCTTTTTTCTATATAATTACCGGTCATTAAATTATTTTCATCTCCAAACAACCCAAATGATAAAAAATATGGATATTCAAATGTAAAATATAAAGTTCAAAACTTCATTCTCTCCTGTTATTTTTGATGAAAAATTAAATTATTTTGTCTCTATCAATTCAAAAAAACCTTTTTTTTTTTTAAAGGAAATTGAAATTTTACTGTGAAATTCACGACTCCATTAACTCCATTGAAAGATTCAAATGACATGAATGAAATAAGTGGGGCCCATGAATCGACATACACGTGAAAACTCCCTCCATGGTCCACTCCACCCAATGAATTCAGTGCCTCCCCTTCTCCTCCAACACCACACCGTCCGCGCTTATTCCACGGGTTTCATTGCCTGCAATAGCAATTGGAGCCAATTGCTGGACTAAGTGTAAGAGTAGACATCTCTCATAACAATTGCTGGACTAAGCCAATTCTCTCCCCTTCTAACGCTCAATGCCTCATTTGGCACGGTTCTTACGCCTGTGCGACGACTAAGTCTCGCTTCACTTTTCGTTGATATCTCTAATAACAAGACAGATGCAAAATATTCAACCTCGTCCCTTTCACCTTTTGCATTATGCTAAAGAGAACTTGGAGAGAAACAGGGAATGAAGAAGCCTGTACCTAACTGTAACCAAGATCAAAAATTGTATTTTCACAAATGAAGTGTAGATTTTTTCTCTCTTGGTAATAACGACTTGTATAATGTAATACTCGTCAAAATGGTGGTTGTTTCTAGATGAGCTTTTTTTTTTTGTCCTTTGGCTATATCTTTCAATTACAAATGAAAAAAAAAAAATTATGCAGCCTTGGCACGGCAATGGATCAAATTGTGAAAAACGGTGTCAGGACGCAAGCTCTTCATTTCATGGTAGGATACTATTTCTGTTACCTTCCAAGATGGTTGGTACCACTACTAGCTTTTTCTGCTCCATATGTCTACCTGGTAAATGCATTCACGTATGCAATCAAAATTGTGTTCCTATGCAACGTTCACTTTAAGAACCATCTACGTTGATTTTGCAGTTGCCTGCAGTATACATTTTCTTAGAAGAAATTGATAGACAGTAATTACATAACACTATGGTTTCAAGCATCTCATAATCAGATAGAAGGGAAACAATAGGCAGATCATGAAACATCATATTAATGATGATAAATAGAATAAAGTAACAATTTGAACTATAATTGATTCAACTATACCCCTATTCTAGCCTCAAAAAGACTCGTGTCATTCCATCTTTTATACTTCCTACAATCTCTTCATATAAATAAAGTAGAGGAAGATCAAGATATGAATCTGCACCAACTTTATGCATGCAGATTACACATTTGTATCATATAGGAATTAACAAGAGAGAAAGGGGATGATAAGTACATTACAAAAAACATGTGTGTCAGTGAGAGGCTGAAGGAAGCTTCCAGAAGCTTTTTGTTGCAACCAGAATTTTCTCTCTCCCATGTGATTCAGGTTCTTTCTCATGTATAGCGACCGACCACCTTACGGCATGAGCTATGTGGGCCACTTTGTCAATGATTTCTGGAGAATCACGAATCACAACAGTTCCTTCTGGACGTAGTATTCGATCCATCTCCACCATCAAATCAACAAGGTTACACCTGCAGCAAATTTTTTTTTATCAATGAACCAGTGCAATTTAGCAGTAACGTTTTTGCCTAAAGTGTGTGTATCCATGAGCTGGATACATCAGCAATGTTGCAGTCACAGCCCAAAATTGTGAGGCAGATACCTCGACACAGGTTAAAACAACAAAGAATTCAGTGCTTCACTTATTGGACAGAGTCCAGGTGTAAAACCAACATAGTCTATGCAAGTAAGCATACTAGAAAAGAACAGGCCAACAGTGTAATTCACAATTTCAATTTCTTATGGCTATATCAATCTGTTTCAGACCAAATCATATATGCATATGTACAATTATCATGCAGAACCTAATTTCTAGTCGTGACTACTGTAGATCAATCAACCAAATGAAGCATGTATAATTGCATATCCAGCATAAAATTGAAGAAAGAAAAGCAGATAATAATAAATATATTTCACAAGTTAATACTTCTTTCCTGAACGCATTGACAGCATAGATGTTTATTATTGCTGCATTAACAAGAAGGAAACAGAAATGAAAAGGCCAAACTAAGGTTGGTTTCAATCAGATATTACAACAAAATTTAATCATATAGAATTTGGCAACTTTCTCCATATAATTAAGACAAAGCAGATAAACAAATTAATAACAATCGAAGGAATGGAAGAGAATGTAGATTTAATACCTGTTCTTGCTTGAACCTGGACCCTTGATCAGTGATTCAATGCCAGCAACATGAATGAGATCATATGTACGAGGATACGTTGAGAAAGGCTCACACCTACATCAATAATAAATCTAATGAATTATGCTACCCTGGAAGGCACCGTAATTAGGAGTAAGATTGACTGCATTTATCAACTTAGTCTAATCCATGGACAAGTTCACTTCTACGAACAAATTTACTACTACACTGTACTGACAAACAGGGATGAACAGGATGGATGCCAAGTGGGACACTCCACACCAAAAACAGGAAAAGAAAGGAAAATGTACCAACCTTGTAGATTTTTTTTCCCTATAAAATAATTGTTAAACTTTGTTTACTTTTTAAGAAAATAATTGTTAAGCATGCTGAAGATAAATACAGGTTAATCATAATAAATTGAAGGGATGACCATTACGGCATAAGTGGTTAATATGTGTCAACATTGATTGGTGTTAATATCTAGCAGTCAAAATAAATGTTCATCATAACAATCACTTATACAAAAAAGTAAAAACTCCAAAGGCATAAAAGTGAATACCTAAAGTACAACCTTCTAGCAGATTCTCTAGAAATTTGCCTCGTAAATTGCAAATCAGGTGTAAAAGCTCGAGTTATTATCATTTATTTTCTTTTGATAATTCTATTGCCACGGTCTCTAATCTTTTTGATTTTTCTGTTTACCAAAAGTTGATACAAGAAATATAATTTCTGATTTCTGCTTGATTGATTGCGAACATAATCTGTTTCAGTTATATCAGTTAATTATCATACTGTAAATCATTTACCAAAATTTTGTGCCCTCTCCCCCACCTCCCAAACAAAGTTACAATTGTAGCAAACTAGCAAATTATCACCACTTTATGTCTTAATTTATACATTATGAAAAGGAGATAATCATTGATATATTACTACATGAAAACACATAAATAAGGTTTACAATTCCACTTTAAATAATCATGTAAATGCCGAATACACAGCCTAGGCAAAAGTTCAGACAATTTATCTTTTTGACAATCTACTAGGCACAGCCAGACTCTTGACAAACAGGTCAACAATATGTAATAATAATGTATTGACACATCTACAAGAATTTGAAAAAGGATATGAACAACAAATAGGACTAACTCCTGTACCATTCAATTTTAATATAAAATACAGGAATGACTCACCAATCATGGAAGACTCCAATAAGGCCCCGGTCAAAAATTACACCAAGAGTTGACAGCTTGCCATAAGGAACAACATTCATCACCCATGCAGGATCAGATGAAAGTGCAGCTGCAAAACCTCCAAAAAATGCATTCATGTCCATGACATTGCAAATAGCTTGAGTCCCTAGCTTCACATTTAATAAGTTCCTATAGTATGCCACCCTTCTTGCCCAACGCCGTGTGTCAGCCTCAAACAAATCAATCCCATTTTTCACGAGCATGGCCCTTGAAGGAGCTTTTGTTAGCCTATCTGGCCACTTAGGAATTGACCCAACAGCATATCCCAGATTGAGAGAAGATATTCTACTCACACATTTCTTTAGTTTAAAGTACCTGCAATGCAATTAAGCTTAGCTTTTAAATCATACTGGATGCTAGCAAACAAGTCACATCTCAAATGTTTTAAACCAAAATGCATTAAACAAGTACATATGGAATGATAATATGGCCAACAACATATGTTCCTCCAATTCCTTAAAAAACTTTCTACTTCATTCTCAAATACTAAGGATGCATTATTGTTGTATTACCAGGCCTGACTTGAGTCATCTGATTCATCACATAGCTCAAGTCCAAACTCATTTTGGTTAGGCAGGCATGAATCTCCAGCAGGTTTTTTCCAGATGACAGTGTTTCCATCAACAGCAATCAGCTCATAACACAATGCTCTTGCTACACCCTGGAGATCTGCCCATTCCTTGTCCTGTTTAGCCCACTGAACAGGAGGACCAGATATGACTACATAACCTCCAGGGCGAAGTAAGCGATCCACCTCCATAAAATAAGTAGCATCTGCAGAGAGATATTTCAAGGTAAACGGCTAGTAACAAGAAGTAGCACAAGAAAACATGCTTGAGATTTCCAGGAAAGAGAACTAACTATAGGCTGTAAATGGGATCAAACACCGAGAGCAATGCACCAAGTCAAATGAGAAAGCTGGAAATGGAAGTCTCCGAGTGCCAAGCATTGCAACAAATGCTGGAATTCCTCTTTCCAGTGCAAATTGTATCTGTGATTTGTGTGAATCTCTAGGAGCAAATGAGAGGGTTAAAATCCCTTCCTTCAACATATATCCTCCAAAACTAGCAACCTACAGTAGTTTCAGATCGTAAATATCTGAATGCATCTCAACAACTGATAATGCCTAAAAATAAGTAATGAAAGAAACAAAATAAATTCTTACCCCGCATCCCATATCAAGAGCAGTCCTCAAAACACCACCACTTATTGGAATATACTGGCCAAGCTTTTCAATGTAAGGTATAGCTCCTTCAGGAAACATAGTGCCACCTCCAGGGAATACGAAGTACTCACCTTCTTCTTTCATCCATCCCTGATGCCCTTTCCTATCTGCAATTTTATTATGCGGCATGTTCGCATGCCATATCTGCAACGGGAGTATAGTGAAAACATAAACAAGAGTGACCTTGAATTTGCAATAAACCGTGTGCGACAGCTCGATCGAATTGATTCCTATAAAAACATGTCACTTTCTTTTGTGTGATTTCATTTCTTCCAAAATGCTTTGCTTTTTTTTTTTTTTTTTTTTGGTGAAGCTGAAAGAATTGAATTCATATCTTGAATACAAAACGTGGAATTAAACAGAGACGACATGCATGCATACCTTATGCAAACTCTGGGGCCATTGAACGGGAATCTTATAACCATTAGGAGGAGGGATCAAGCAGAGGGGGGTCTCATCAGGAATGGGACAATGACGCTCTCTATAAAAATTCATCTCCCTACTCAACTGGCTATTGCGCCTGGGATCTTCGCAGGGCATGTGATCAACAGAGTCAGCAGGACATGCCTCGATTGGCGGAGTATGACGTCCTGCCTCTATGAGCTCGACAAGACGGTGGCGCTGACGTGGATCCGAGGTGGAGAGAAGTAAAGCTTGGCGGCCAGAAGCAGCGAGAGAATCACCTAATGGAGTGAAAACTAGAAGGAAGAAGAGGAACACTAAGAAGAAGAATGCGGCGGACACGAGGTCGAGAAGCTTCCATTGTCTAGGGTTTCTTTTCGACGCAGGTGGATTTACATGTCCCATTTGATTGTGGATGCTAGACTAGCGGTGGTGGTGGTGATTGAGATTTTGGATCTGATCAAATTAACATTTCAAATCAAGCTTTTTGGTTTCTGGAGAAATGAACTTGCAGTGCTATTTTGCAAGTTAGTGGAAGTTGATCAGGAATTTTAGTTCGCTTGAGCTTGGTCGGTAATTATCTGCAAGTGACTGAAAGGTATTAGTTGGAGATGGAATTAGTGGAGTGAGCTAGTTGTACGGGGCGGTGATGGATCTGACAGTGAATGTTATGCATGGATTTCTGCTCAAGTGAGGGACAGCTGTCGTAGATGTGCTTATAACATTCTTTTATTTTGATTAATGGATGTAAATATCACAAAGGTAAGAAAAGGTACGTTACAAATTACATACATACACCGGTACACTTGCGCATGTTGCAATCTCCAAGTACTCACTTATGTCTTTATGCCTAATGATTTGGCAAAAATTTGTGTTATTTATCAGGACTTTTTTTTTTTTTTTTTTGGCTATGTTTTCAACTTTTCATCAAGCAGCTCAGCACTCGGCGAGTCAGTGTTGTCTTGGCTGCCTGCATGAAAAAATGTTCTAATGACCAGAAATATATATATATATTATAAGGTGCCCATTAAATCACAGGTAAATAAACCAAAAACGAAAATGTCATAATAGTAGACAATGTGCCAAAAATAAATTTAACTGAAACTTCCGAAATAAATTTTATACAAAACAACCACCACCCCATACTTCGCAATTGTTACAAATGCATCCTGCAATCCTCAGAATCTACTACCATGGGCAGCTCAGGAACCTAAAATCGGAATTTGTTGGCCATGGTTCATCATTCCACCTCAAAAAATTTTCAAGTCTCTAGTCCAATCTGCCACCTTGGACAACTCCAGAAACCAAATGCAAACTGTGTCCGCCCTGCTTCATCATTCCAGGAGACTCCAAGATGAATTAGAAAATTCAAAGCTTCCTAGAAGCCCTCAGATTATACTCATACTTAATTAGATTTGCCCTCAGAAGCATTGCTCGAACATCCCGATCAAATTCACTGCCAGTTTGTAGAACCCGTTGAAAAGTGGCATTCCTTTGATCTGCATGGCGTGCATAAAGAATTTTGTTGTGCGAATCAATCCGTGCCTGCAGAGGAATGATAGTTTAATAAATTAAACACTGGCACGCTAGCAGTGAGACAATGCTACATAGAAAAAGGTTCCACCGTGTTGAAAATGATATCTGAATATCAAGCTCAGATATGATAATGTTATCTGGATATCAAGGTCAGGAATGCACAGCCAATTTATAACTTTTAATAGCATCTAGCCAAAATCAAAATATTCCATATTTTGTATATAAAATATAAATAACTTAACAATAAAGAAAGGAGATACAAATAGCACTGGTAACAAATACCTGTATTTGATTGTCGGTGATCAGGGCTTCAAGTTCTTTCTCTAGCCCTGAAACGCTTGTTTTAAAAGCATTTGCCATCATGTTCAAATCAACAGAAACAAATGGGTGTGTATACTGAATGAGGGCTTTGTTACGGATTTGATCGTACAATGTCTCAACATGGTCATGCAAATGGATGTCCAGTAATAGGTTTGCTTTGAGATTTCCCAAGTAATCCAGACATGAAGCATAATGGCTGAAACAAAACAACAAAACATGCTCAGGTCATAAATAAGTAATCTAATACTATAATATAATAGTTAGCCAGAGTTTTACAGGAAAAGATAATTGGATTGAAAAATAAATAGTTATTAGTCACAGATGGGAAGAAAAGGCAACCACAGACTGAAGCTGAGTAGATTAATGGTGATGTAAAGGACAGCTAAATAGTTGGAAATACGAACGAAGATGTGGGAGCCTTTTCCTTCTTTTTTATTCTTACTCTTGCAAGAAATAACAGAAAAAATGTCAAGCTTATAGTTTACCCTAAGATGCCAAACCGGCACCAGTAACAATCCACCCGTCGCTGGCAGCTTTCTGCTCTCTTCAAAGACAATATAAAATTTTATACCTCAAATAGATTCAACTGAACCTTAATATCGAGTTTGTTGGATTCCAGGGTAAGATACATGAACCATTCTCCTCTATTTTGCTATATTTACAGCAGCAACATATAATCTTTAAGGCTTGTAATGTGTAACATGATGCCCTTTTGCTATGATGTTTCACAAAACAGAAGCACAAAATAGCAATTAACAACAAAGATAACATCTGTAATGCCATAATAACTTACCTTGAGTAGAAATCGTGGATAAGCTCTCTCACTTCAGGAACCAACTCCAAGAAGTTGCGGAAGCTTAGATTGTCTATAACTTTGCTCTGCAAGTGAAAAAGATTAAATCAGAACTTACATCTGAAATCCCCCATTTAGATTTCAGAAAAATAGAGAAGATAAAATACCTTCAGCTCTGTCCGCTCAAAACTGGCAAGAGCACAGAGTCCACCGTATGTTGCAACATCTTGAGGTGCAATGACGTCAGTATAAGAATTTCCCAGTTCAGGAGCCACTTCCAGGAACTGTATAGATAGATACAATGGGAAAATATGTTAGAAAGAATATTATTCACAACAAGCACAAATTTGACACTCCAAGAGAATCCATAAACAACTTAAGCTGACCAAGATTCCACACATTGTAAGACACAAAACCAAAGACGTGGATCTTTAAATTCCTTGATGGCCATAGGGCCAGCATTTTCAATATTCTTTTTTGATGTTTTATGATCTTATAAGATATTATGTCAAACGGATATGTGTTGCCATCATACATTGTTATTTATATTTATTTAAGACATCAAAAAGCCTTTTACAAATCGATTCCACAGCCATTGAGCAAGTAGAATTAGCAGTCAAGCACTCATCTTAAAGTATAAGAAGACAAGAGGTCCAATCTCTCACATCTCCAGAGTCCATCAAAACAGCAGCATAGGAATAAATAGGAATAAAACAAATATAAATCGTCTATACAAAGCCATCTTAAAGCTCCACAACAAAACCATACATTATCCGTTTTGTGCTTGTAAAACAGGGTACGCTCAGTGGTCATAATGCAGGTACACCGTACACATAAAAAAAACACACACACACATAGTATATAATCAAAAGCACTAACCTTCCGAGCAGCAAGCTTATACTTTTTAGCCTCAAGATGAGCTAATCCAGCGGCACAACGGAGTTTAGAAATAGTAACAGGATCAAGAGCCTCAGGTGTTTGTTCTGCTTTACTAACATAGCTTGTGACATGAGTAAATTGACCCATCTCAATGCTGACAAGAATTGCACTCATACACATATGAATGATATGCTTTGATGTAGTGCAATAATCGCGAGTACGAACATAACTTTTGAAAGCGTCACTAAGTGCACCATGAGCATAATAAAAATCTCCGAAATCATTGTATCCCATTCTTATGCTCTCCTTTATCAAGTTTGTCTGCGCAAAATAAAATTTAAATCAAGCATATGAAAACCCTAATTCCATTGAAAAGTCATCACATAAAAGGCATCAAATAGGATATTACTCTGTAGGCATTGAGCTCGTTCTCAAGCCTCTCCTTGCGCTGGTCAGCTCTGCGGTCCACCGTTTCGCACCAAGTGTTATCCACAGCATAATTAGGGCCAAGTCTGCCATCAATTTTTTGCACAACTTCACGAAATAGCTGTGTGTTCTCGCCTTTCTTGATCTCGTCATACGCCATTCGCAGAGCCTCTAATTGCATCGTAGGATTGTCGCAGTGGTCGGCTATGAATAGAAGCCGTGTGATTTTGGTTCTTCCGGTGTATAGTCCTGCGTAGGCTTCGATGTCGAGCTGCTCGCCGCTAATAATGGGCCTGTTACGGCTGGTACTTTCGCCGCCGTTTGCATATATCTCGTCGTCTGCCTCCATCGTGATGACCGGAATTTTGGGAGTAGGGCTTTTGTGTTGGATAGTCTGTCCGGTTACTGCTCTGTTGCCCTGCTCCTTCTGGATGCTCTCTATTAAAGGATTTTCCTTGAAACAAACCGGCGTCGTATTAATTTTCCTATCCCGTTTTGTTTTATTTTCCAGTAAGTTACAATTTTTTTTCTTAACTGAGTTACAGTTGGTTCTGAAATATATACGAACAACGCCCCCTTTTTTTTTTTTTTTTTTTTTTTCTGTTATTACCTTGGTCTTTTATGTGCTTGTTTTTTAAGGCTCAGTTTCTCCGTAGAAAATACTTTATTTTTAAAAAATATTTTCTCTAAAAAATAATTTTTAAAAAAATATTTTAAAAATATTTTTCTATGTTTGGTTGGAACATTAAAATGATAATAAATAAGAAGATAAGACATTAAAAAATAAAAGGAAAGGCAACAAGAGAAGAGAAAACATTGGAATAGTTGGTTTGACTCTCTTTATGTAGAGAGTCAAATTTCACTCTTTACTCTAAAATATTTCAATTTTTTATGCAAAATATTAATTGATATTCATTTATTTATTGAAAAAAAAAATTATCTTTCATCAAATGGTGGGAAAGAATTAAATAAATAGAGAGAAATCTTGTAAAAACAAATGAGGAAAAAAATTAAATATTAATATTTATTGGATAAAGCAAAATGAAGATTAAAAATATAAAGAGTCTATTGAAGTTATACAAAATTTTTCACTTTTTATATTTAAAAAATCTTTGAGATATTTTTTATTGTATAAAAGATGTTCTTTAAAATAAAGAATACTATTGAAGATGCTCTTAGAGCATCTCCAATAGACTATTTATTTGAGTAAAATTCTCTATCTTAAAGAGCTAAATTAAAAAAAGAGTAAATTACATTTATCTCCCTCAGATTTGACATAATTTCAATTTTTATTCCTCTTGTTCGAAAATCTTATGTCAACACTTTAGTCCTTCCGTTACCTTTTCTGTTAGTATCTTAATGAATAAAACATTTTATTCCCTCTATTTTATACAAACTAAACATCTTACTCCCTATATTTTGTAAAAACTAACACTTTAATCTTTCTTATTTTTATAAAAAAATTATTGTTCTTTAATTTTCAAATTTAAAATCATAATTTTTACTAAATTTTCAACGGTTATACATGTCCTTATCAATTTAATTTTAATTAAAAAATTAAATTATAAATTTAATAATTCATTAATTTTTATCAATTGTATTTTATATTTATTTTTATGTTTGGTTTCATTAATTTTACCTTTTTTTAAGCAATTCATTTTATATATTACTTTAGTATTAGATAATATTAATTTTAATTGGAGCAAAAAATAATAAAAATAAGTAAAAAATAAATATAAAATAAATTTATGGATATTTATAGATTTATTAAAATTGCAACTTGACTTTTGAGTTAGTGTGAATTTTATATAATTCAAAAAATATATATATATATTGATGGAGATATATGTACATGTCTAAAATTTAGTCAGTATTGAAATTTTAAATTTTAAATAATTAAAAATTTGAAGGACTAAATTATTTTATTTTATTAGAACTTAGGGATTAAACTATTTTATTTTTATAAATTGAGAAAGGTAAATGTACTTTGATATAAAAAAACCTAACGG
>CATIWM010448201.1:0-23387 GCA_949671775.1 Mallotus repandus
TAAAATCTCATTTAAATACCACAATTCAAATTATTTCCACAATAAATTATAAAATATATTTATTTTCAATTAAATAGTAAAATTATAACTTATATTTAAATTTTCGTTAATAAACATATATAATTCAAATATTACAATTAAGTTAACATTTATTGCAAATAATCATTTAAATTACTTAAATACATTATAAAATTTGCAAATAACTCAATTAAGCTTAAAATAATAATAAAACTTATTATTCATATATTTTTCTAAAATTACTAATAATTAACTAAAAATAGGAAATAATTCATAAAAATTATTTCTATACCATTTACTACTCAAATACTATCTAAAACATATTAATTAACAATAATTTTCACTAAAATATAAGATTCACTAATTTTTCCAAAAATCCATTTTTCACATAAACATTCAAAAATTTTATAATAATAATTCTATACATAATTTTAATATACTTTCTTCATGAAACTTGCTCAAAATAATCAGTAGAATTTATTAAAAATATATTCAACTAGAGACCGGAGCGGTACCGGAACAGTAACTATGATCACCGAAAATAGTACAAATTTCAAAAAAAAATTCAGAAAAATAAATAAAAATCATCAATAGGTAGCTCATAACATCTACAAAAAATAATTCTAAAGCACCAACATCTAATAAAATCATATACAAGCTCAAACCAACAATTTACTCAAGAACACATAAACTAAAAATCAAATTTTGAGAGGCTAACCAGAGTTAATTCCTTAAAAAAATTAAGGATTTGGGAAGCCTAGAGGATGAGGAAGCTTTTGGTGTAGGAGTTGAGGCCTGAGCTCGCTGGAGCCGACGACGGTGGCTTGAATCCACCTCTGCCAACCGAAAAAATAAGAAGGAAAGAGAAAGAAGAGAAGCTCGTCGGAGGAAGAAAAAAAGCTGACTGGATGAAGAAGAGGCCGGCGCCTTCACCTGCAGCTGACCGGAAGTCAAACGGTGGTTGGCGCAGTGACGGTCAAAGATGGCTATGGTTGGCGTGAGGAAGAAAGAAAAAAGAAAATGGTGATAAGGAAGAAGATTAAGTGAAGTGGCAGTATACTGCCACTTCACGTAAATCTAATTTTTTTTTATATAATCATATGAGACAAAAATTAAATAAATTTAAATAAATAACATTAAAATAATATTTATTTAAAGTACAAAAAATACATATATATCTGTATTATATTAAAAATATCTACTACAAATAATTACACCCACTCACACTAAATACTTCAATTATATATATATACTCTAAACTTTAATTAAAGTTTTTATGAGCCATATATTTTTTAACATCAATTTAATAAAATAATTAAAGTTAATAATCTCCAATTAAATTCAAATTTAATTTCACAAAATAATAATCTCAGTATTAATAAAATATTTATTAACACTCCAAGTCTCAAAATATATTTTAAAATTTTGAAAATAAATTCGGGTGTTTACAGAAATATTTTATGTGATTTTGTACAAGAATTTTATATTAAAGTGAATGGTGAATTTTAGAAAGGATTTGATGTAAAATATATTTGAGTAAAGTAAATGATTTTAAATAATTATATTTCTTTTACCTTATTTTGTTTTAAAAAGGAGTTTAAATAAATGTTTTAAAACCAACATGTATTTATAGGATTGATTCACTCAATGAGGTCTAATTCTCCTTAACTTATTTTTTTTTTCAGGACCTCACAGTCAGTCTGATAGTGGTCGTCATATGAGCCGAGTTTATTTTTCACTGGCTGCCTTATTTAGGTCTATTTAATATTTGTATTGTATTGTGTATTAAATTCTAGAACGTCGCAGTAGTAATAATAGATGGTTTCATATAACTTATACTATGGACTTATTTGTTTAGAGACATATGTATTTGATTTTGGTGGATTTATTATACATTATGGTTTTTATTTGTGAAAAATTTTTAAGGCTTACTACGGGTTTCGGAAGCTTCACGCTTTTCCATTCCCTAGTGCTTGTCACGTGCCTATAGGTTCAGGTCGTGACAAAAAATCTTAGGAAAAACAAGTTGAATAGGCTCAATATGTGTAAATCGAGAGTTTTGAGTCTTCAATTCAATAGAGTTTCAGTGTATTTTGATCAACCTCTTCAAAATGGGGAAAAATAGGCTATTTATAAGAAAAAATTGTTCGTTTCATACACCTGGGGTGTGTCCAAGGCACGTGTTGCACCCTAAAGGGTGTGCCATGCCTTCAAGGGCATGGTGCGCACCCCTCTAAGGTGTGTCACTGCGCTCTTATGCATATTTTAATGCTCTAGGGGGCGTGTCTCAAGGTGTTAACATGTTTTTCAAGCTTCTTGGTCCTTCCGAACACATTTTCGACATCTGTTTCGACAAAATCGACTACCATTTTCATGGAATCAAGTTTCGGTCTCATGGGACGAGAATTGGGCTGATAAGTTGCATGGTCGTTTATAACATGCAATTTATCCTTCCGAAATTCATATTTCATGAAATCGAAACATGACTTAGTGATCTGGTGACTGGCTTGTCACTTTGAAAGTTCAGTTCAGGGGTTTTCAGGTTTTTCATACTCTTACATGATTCAAAGGCAGTACGAACAAACAGACTCTTGTCATATTCAAAAGGTTGTTTTCATCATCTTACCTTTTTGGGAACAGTCAAAACTTGAGGTATGACACCTATTTTAATTAGGTTAATTTTTATTTTTTCTCTAATAAAAATTAAAATATAATTCTAATTTAATTGAAAGTATGTTCCTATTTTTATTAGGTTAAATTCTATTTTATCTTTAACAAAAATCAAATTAATTAAAATTTTAGTTGTAATTTTATTAAAAATATATATTTTTCAATTTCAATTAGGTATTTTATCTGATATAAATCAAGTTAGATGATAGAATTTTATAAGTCTTACGAAATTAAATTTAATAAGTAATCAATTGAAATAAAAATTAAATATTTTTTTAGAATAATTAATTATGAAAAAATAAAAAAGTCAAAATGTTATAAGATTGTTGTATAATTATTTGAATAGAAATTTTAAAAAGAACATAATAAAGTAAGATATTTAGTGTAATTAGGTTAAAATATAGTATATTTTAAATATAATTCTAATTTAATTGAAAGTATGTTTTCTATTTTAATTAGGTACACTTCTATTTTACTTCTAACAAAAATTAAATTAATTAAATATAATTCTAATTTAATTGAAAGTATATTTTCTATTTTAATTAGATTAAAGTATGTTTCCTATTTTAGTTAGGTTAACTTCTATTTTCTCTCAAACAAAATTAAAGTAATTAATATTTTAGCAGTAATTTTGTTAAAATATATATATTTTTCTCTTTTAATTAGGTCTAATATAAACCAAATTATATAACATAATGTTATAAGTCTTACTATATTAAATTTAATGAGTAAATAATTAAAATCAAATGTAATAAATTTTATAGAATAATTAATTATGAAAATATTAACATCAAAACTATTGAAAGATTGTAGTGTTCAAATAGAAATTTCATAAAGAATATAATAAAATACTATATTATAACATTATCAAGTTTGTACAATTAGATTATTATTTAGATAAAATATTGAAAGATTGTTGTATAATTGTTCAAATAGAAAATTTATTAAAATTGTAATAAATTATTATATTATAATATAACACTATCAAGATTAAAAAATTAGAATGACATAATAATAATAATAATAATAATAATAACATTATTATTATTATTATTATAAAATTAAAGTTTATTAAGTAAATACTTATAATTTTTTTGTCTTGTATCCATAATTATTTTTTAAAAATTTGAACATATAATTTGTTTGAGAGTAGTATTTCCATAAGAAAAGTAGTATAATTATTATTTTTAGACATTTTTACAAAATTTAACAAAAAAGTTAAAATTAAATTAATTAATCTTTATAATTTAACTATTAGTTGAAATTAAAAAATTACATTAAATTACTTTTGAGTAAATAAAAATATTTATATAAAAAATGTTGAAGAAATAAAGTGTCACTGCTCAAATAAGAACTTTACTAAAAATGTAATAACTTATAAGTTTAATGAGGTTGTAATATTTAAATTCTGATATAAAGAACATATAACTTTTATTTTTTTTTAAATTTCTATAAAGGAAATAGCTAATAATTTTATTATCTTATGATTTATTAAAAAAAATTTTATTTAAAATTAATTCAAAAGTTAAGAAAAATATTAATTACAAAAAATATTGAAGGAATATCACATAATTATTTAAATAAAATATTTTATCAAAATTGTGATAGATTATAACTACATTAAGTTAATATCAAATTGTTATATAAATAAATAATACTTTTATTGTTTTTAAAACTTTCATTTAATAATAATAATAATAATAATAATATATGTTTAATAGTTTATTTACTATCACGAGTCTAAAAAATTTTCGGTTCACGTGCGAAACACACACTCACACAAAGGAGGAGGGAGACAGAAAAAATTACTATATGAAATTTGGATAATTTAGTCAATTATTGATAAAAATTAAATCAAACTAATTAAAATATAATTTTAATTTAATTGAAAGTATTTTTCCTATTCTAATTAGGTTAACTTCTATTTTATCTCTAATAAAAATTAAATTAATAAAATGTAATTCTAATTTAATTAAAAGTATGTTTTCTCTTTTAATTAGATTAACCTCTATTTTATCTTTAAAACTAATTAAATTAATTAAAATTCTAGTAATAATTTTGTTGAAAAAATATACTTTTCTATTTTAATTAGGTCGACTTATATTCTATTTAATATAAATTAAATTAGGTAGCATAATTTTATAAGTCTTATTAATTAAATTTAATGAGTAAATAATTAAATTAAAATTAATAAATTTTATAAAATAATTAATTATAAAAATATTAAAAATTATTATGTGGTAAATGGATTTATAAGAACTTATAATAAATTACTATAGGAATTTTCTATAATACCTTAATTAAAGGTATTGCTACTGTTATAACCTGAATTTTTATAAATTATAAAATTAAATTTGGAATTTGCAGTGTTAATAAATATTTTATTAATTTTGATATTTGATTATTAGTGAAATTTAATTTAATTTAATTTTGGTGTTGAATATTATTTTTAATTATATAAATTATTGAATTAGTGTATTTTAATACACTGTTAAAAAATTTTAAGTGTTTAAATATATATATGTATTTTAGAGGAAATAATAAAAATTAGAGATATTTTATTATTATATTTTTTTTTTACTTTTACTTTTTATAAAAAAAAAATGCAGCAAAATTTTTTTTCGTTTTTCTTCTTCTTCTTCTTCCCTGTTTTTCTTTCTTTCTTTCTTTCCCTCTTTCTTCCGGCCAGCCACCACCGACGATCGCTAGTCACCACCTGAAGCCACCAGCAGCCCTCCTTCCACTGGCTGACCACCATCAACTGTCATTTTTTCTTTTTTTTCTTCTTTGGCCGGATAGAAAAATTGGTCGTCGGTGTAAACATCCGATTTATTTTTAAAATTTAAAATATATTTTGAAACTTGTAGTGTTAGTAAATATTTTAATAAATTTGAGATTTATTATTTAGTAGAATTAAATTTGAATAATTGGTGATAAGGATTATTTTAATTATTATTTATAAAAGTGTGTTAATTTTATTTTAAATAAATTGTTAGCTAATTATTATTTTGTCTTTCATTGTGTATATTTTTAAGGTTGAGAGAGTTAATTTGATTTTAAAATTAGTGTTTTATTATTATTATTATTATTATTATTATATAAAAAATGTGGCAGAATAATTTTTTTTTCGGCTTTTCTCTTTCTTCTTCTTCTTCTTCTTCTTCTTCTTCTTCTTTCTTTCTTTCTTCTTTCTCTTGGTCGGAGCTGAACTAGCCACTGCCACTGCGCCTCACCACAGTTGCTGTCACCACCACGTCCCGCCTCATTGCAGTCCAGCCAGCCGCTGTCTTCTCTTTCTTTCTACGTCGATTTCTTCTCGATTTGGCCAAAATTCTCCTCTCTTAGCCGGCATCTTCAGCCGGTAAACTTGGGCTCTTTCTCTTCCTCATCCTCTAAGGTTCTCAATTCCCTAATTTGTTTAAGGAATTAACTCTGGTAAGCCTCTCAAATTTGGATTTTTCAATTATATGTTTTTAGGTTAATTTGTAAGTTTGAGCTTGAAAATGATTTTGTTAGGTATATGTGCTTTAGGATTAATTGATGTTGAGGTTATAAGCTATCTATTGATGATTTTTATTTATTTTTCTGAAATTTTTTTTGAAATTACACTGTTCCGGTGCTCAGAGTTACTGTTCTGGGCTCGGGAAGAATATATTTTTAATAAATTATACTCATTAGTTTGAGCAAGTTTCGTGAAGAAAGTTTATTAAAATTATGTATAGAATTATTATTATAAATTTTTGAATGTTTATGTGAAAAAATAAATTTTTGGAAAAATTAGTATAAATTAGTAATTTTTATATTTTAGTTGGAATTATTGTTAATTAATATGTTTTAGACAGTATTAGAGTAATAAATAGTATAAAAATATATTTTACGAATTATTTCTTATTTTTAGCAAATTATTAGTAATTTTTGGGAAAATATATAAACAATAAGATTATTTATTATTTTATGCCTAAATGAGTTATTTGCAAATTTTATAATGTATTTAAGTAATTTAAATGATTATTTGAAATAAATGTCAATTTAATTGTAAGATTTGAATTATATATGCTTATTAACGAAAATTTAAATATAAGCTAGAATTTTACTATTTATTTGAAAATAAATATATTTTATGTTTTATTGTGTAAATAAATTAAATTTTAGTATTTAAATGAGATTTTATGATTTTTGATAATTTATTAAAAATTATATTATTTTATTGATTATTGTGAATTTGGAACTCGATCGGAATTATGTGTAGTTTAGGAATCTGACCCGAGTGTGTTTCTGTGTAGTATATTCGAAGTGTGTTTTCATGCAGGAATGACTCAACTTTTAGTAGAGAGATGTCCGTTTTACAGAGGAGATTCTGCCGAATTTTTGGTAGATTTCTCGTAAAATGTGACATCGGCCTGTGTCGAAATTTGAGTCTGCTTAGCATTTTGTCTTAAATCGAGTCAAATCCTTCATTTCATGATTTTATTAATTTTTGAGAATTTCATGAATTTATTTATTATATTTTACGAACATATTTTAAATAAAAATTATTTATTTTAGAGAACTCCTAGGCACGAGCTGTAGCACAAAAGCAGCAAAGAATGCATCGCCCGGCACGCTCAACCTGTGAGTTAATTTTATAGAATGTGTGTTGTGTGATTTCAGTATATTTTCTAGCAATAAAGAATAAAGCATGTTTAAAAAGATAAATTATTCAATATGATTTATTTATTGATTTAATTGCTTATTTATTCATTATTTAATGAATTATTTATTTATTTGATTTAAATATTTATAATTCAAATTGATTTGAAGATATTGGTATAACGTGCTACCTAGTGGGTATCACTAGGACCACGTGCCCACAAGTAATATTTTAATATATGATTAATATGTGAATGGTTAGAGCTCGGTTGATGCATTGCTCTCAGGCCGGTAAATGAAATAAAAAAGGGATGTAACTCGGTTGATGCATTGCTCTCGGGACGATAGTCACTTGGATTAAGAGAGCCGAAAGGCTATTCAAATAATGGTTTAAGGATCTACCAGTTTTCCACCAAAATAAAAATATTTTAAAGATTTTTATACAAGGATTTCATATTAAATTGATTTAAGAAGTTTTAAAGAGACTCGACATAAATATTATCGAGAAAAGTAAATGATTTTAATAATTATAATTATTTTATTCTATTTTATTTTAAAGAGGGTTTTAACAAATGTTTTTTTTAAACCAGCATGCATTTTATAAAATTGATTCACTCAGTGAGGTCTGATTCCCCTCAATTTATTTTTTGAGGACCTCACAGTCAGTCTTCTTGTATCCCCACTCTGCGTCAAGTTCGTTCTTCACCGGCTACATTATGTATGTTAATTTGATTTTGTACTGTGTAACTAAAATTGTAGACACTGCAGTGGTTAAATTTCAAATATGTATTATTGGTATTTTGTATTGTATCTGAACTAAAATATTGTTTTTAAAGAATATTATTTTATGCTTTTAATATTATGCATTTGTTATGATTTATTGTTAAGTGCATTGGTTTATTTCTGTGAAAAATTTTTAAGGCTTGCTACGGGATTCGGTTACTTTATGTATCCCCATTCCCTAGTGCCGATCACGAACCTTCGGTTCAGGTAGTGACAAAGTTGGTATCAGAGCCCATGTTTTATTTTTGGCTCTAATGATCTTTGAGTTATGTTTTTCTTGAGCTACTGTGGTAATTAGGTTGATAAATGTCAATTGTTGTCCTCGTTGCTTCTAGACTTCCATGTTTGTGTATGTCCCTTGTTGTGTTTTTAATTTCGTTTAGTTTTGTCTTTTCAAAATGAGAAGGAGAGCATGAAATGCTCCTACTATCGAGGCAGCATATGATGATGATGAGCAGTTCATACAGGATAAGATTCCTCCCCCTGCTCCTCGTTGTAGGGGCAGAGGTACGGGGAGAGGTAGAGGCAGACATAGAGCAGAAGCGGCTCAGATGCAAGAACAAGAGCAGTATGTAGAACAAGGAGTTCCTGAGGTTGATCCTACAACTTTTGCAGTTAAAATGACATGCATTAACCAAGGCTTGGCAGCTCTGAATCAAGCCATGCTTTTAGTTCAGCAGAGGAATCAAGGGATGTCTAATGTAGATGCTGCGTTACTGTACTCTAGAGTGGGAAGAGTTTCTTTTGATGGAACGGGAGATGCATTGGATTTTCTTAACACCATTGAGGCCAGGACTTGGACAGGTTACACAGATTATCAGCGGATTATGGTTGTAGAGTTATATGTTCAGGCCACAGCTCAAGATTTGTTCATGCAGTCCATTCAGCCCTGTATGACCATGATGACTTGGTTGGAATTTAAGGAACAGTTTTTGAGGTACTTTTATCCAGTATCGATGAGGAATAACTACATATAGTAGCTACTGTACATAAGTAAGGGTGATAGGTCAGTGGCAGACTACATCTATGAGTTCCTCAGACTGGGTCGTCATGCACTAGATGTGATGTAGAATGACAGGAAGGTTGTAGAGCTATTTGTGATGGGTTTAGGTGCAACCTACATCAGTATCCAGACTACAGGCTAGATGTTGGATAGTGTGATTGAGGAGGCTCGACAGCTAGAGAGGCGTCACATTATGCATGGCACCATTTTTGACCCTAATGCGAGCAGCAGCAGTGGAGGAGTGTTGACATAGGGGATTCAGCAGCCTATGTTTCAGATGGGCAGTTTTGGTAATCAGACTGCGGGCACTTCACAGTAGGGTTATTGGAGTAATCGGGCGCATAGGACTAGTAGACACAGCAGACGGAGTAGTAGACCTCTGAGATTCGGACCTGGAGCCAACAGTAGTAGTAGCGGTCAGAGCTTTGGGAATGGTAGTTCAGGCTCAGGGCCCAATGCATGCCCTACTTTTGGTTGAGTACATCAGGGACCATGCCATCTATTGACTGGAGCCTGCTTCAGGTGTGGGCAGATTGGACATCTCGCCAGAGTTTGTCCTAACGCTAGATATCCGCCTTCGTTTGCCCAGGGATCTTCGTCTTCAGTTGCTCAACCATTTCAGCAGGTGCAGCAGCCCTACCAGGCACCTATGTACCCTCAACAGAGGCTGACTCAGTATGTGGGCCAACAGGGCTGAGGTTCAGGAGGCAGATATAGGGGTAGACCGAGTGGTAGAGGATTCACTTAGCCTTCCAGTTCTCAGCAGGTTGGCCGTGGACATGCTAGGGTGTTCACTCTGACTCCTCATGATGCTCAAGCATCTAATACGGTTGTAACAGGTACTCTCTCAGTGTGTTCTTTTGAGGCTAGAGTTTTATTTGATCCTGGTGCATCACATTCTTTTGTTTTGCCTATCTTTGCTTCGAGGATGGAGTGGCAACCATCAAAGTTGTTATTTCCCTTGTCTGTAGCAACTCCACTTAGTGATGAGTTAGAGACAGACATATTCTTTCCATCTTGTCCCGTGTTGGTAGAAGGTAGAGAGTTGCTTGCGGACTTGGTATTGTTGGATGTGATCGACTTTGATGTGATCTTGGGGATGGATTGGTTAGCTCGCCACTATGCCACATTGGATTGTTGAGAGAAGGTGGTGACTTTCAGCATCCCTAATGATGAAGAGTTTCGATTCAGAGGCGATAAGAGTTCAATGCCTCAGAATTTTATTTCTGCAATCACAGCTAAAAAGATGCTTAGTAGAGGATGTAAAGGCTATTTAGTTATGGTCAGAGATACAAAGGTGGACACGGGAATAGTTGAGAAGGTGTTAATGGTGTGCGAATTTCCTGAAGAGTTGCCAGGATTGCCACCAGATAGAGAGATAGAATTTTGTATCAGTGTTGTACTTGGTACGGATCCTATCTCTATGCTACCTTATAGTATGGCGCCTGTAGACTTGAAAGAGCTTTATGAGCAGTTGCAAAAGTTACTTGATAAGGGTTTTATCAGACCCAACACATCTCCTTGAGTTGCACCGGTGTTATTTGTGAAAAAGAAAGTTGGTAATCTTTGACTTTGTATCGACTACAGACAGTTGAACAAGGTCACCATCAAGAACAGATATCCTCTTCCAAGGATTGATGATTTATTTGATCAGCTTCAAGGAGCTTAGTGTTTTTCTAAGATTGACTTGAGGTCAGGGTATCATTAGTTGAGAATTATAAGTGGAGATGTATCTACGACTGCATTTCGGACGAGATATGGCCATTATGAATTTTTGGTGATATCCTTTGGGTTGACTAATGCTTCAGCAGCCTTTATAGACTTGATAAATCGGGTATTTAGGCCATACTTAGACCGATTTTTGATTGTCTTTATTGATGATATATTGGTCTATTCAAGAAGTAAGGAGGAGCATGCAAGGAATTTGAGGTTTGTGCTTCAGACCTTGAGGAAACATTAATTGTATGCCAAATTTTTGAAATGCGAGTTTTGGTTAGGCCAAGTGGCATTCTTAGGCCACGTGGTATCCAAAGATAGCATTCAAGTGGATCCCAAAAAGATTAAAGCAGTTATAGAATGGTCGAGACCTACAATAGTCACCGAAGTGAGAAGTTTTCTAGGTTTAGCAGGCTATTACAGGAGATTTGTAAAGGATTTCCCCAAGATTACAGCACCTTTAACAAGGCTAACTCAGAAGAATGTAAAGTTTGTTTGGACTGACAGATGTGAAGAGCACTTCCAGTTGCTTAAGGACTTATTGATTTTAGCTCCAGTATTGACTTTACCTTCAAGGAATTAAGGGTATACAGTGTATTGTAATGCTTCTCGAGTAGGACTGTGGTGTGTATTGATGCAGAATGGGAGAGTAGTTGCTTATGCTTCACATCAGTTAAAGAAGCACGAGCAGAACTACCCCACCCATGGCTTGGAAATAGCAGTTGTGGTGTTTGCTTTAAAGATGTAGAGGCATTATTTATATGGTGTGACTTGTGAGATATACACCTACCACAAGAGCTTAAAGTACATCTTTCAGTAGAGAGACTTGAATTTGAGACAAAGGAGATGGATGGAACTTCTGAAAGATTACGATTGCTCTATTCTTTACCATCCTGGTAAAGCAAACGTGATAGTTGACGCACTGAATAGAAAAGTCAGCAGGCAATCTTGCTCACATCAGCATAGAAAAGAGGCCAATCATTAAGGAGTTACATGAACTGATTGATCAAGGATTACAGTTGAATATAACCAAGAAATATCTTTTAGCTCAGTTCATAGTACGATCGGTGTACTTGGATAGAGTTAAAGTAGCTTAGAGAAGAGATCCTCAATTACAGAAGATTATATTTGAAGTGCAACAAGGTCAATCTAGAGACTTTGTAATTGATAGTAAGGGCACGTTGCATTTGGGCACAAGGCTATATGTACCAGATGTGGATGAATTAAGAAAGGAGATTATGGAGGAAGCTCATTTTTCTGCTTATAGTATTCATCCAAGTTCTACCAAGATGTATCATGATTTGAAAGATACATATTAGTGGAATGGGATGAAGAAAGACATTGCAGAATTTGTGTCCAAGTGTCTTACTTGTCAGCATGTGAAGTTGGAACATCAGAGGCCTTCAGGATTGTTACATCAGTTGCCCATCCCAGAGTGGAAGTAGTATATGATTGCTATGGATTTTGTAGGTGGTTTACCTCTTACATCAAGTGGCTATAATGCAATCTGGGTGATAGTTAACAGATTGACAAAGTCAGCTTACTTTCTGCTAATTAAGAAGAGGTACTCTACTGACAGGTTAGCAAGGTTGTATATTAATTGGATTGTTTGTCTTCATGGAGTACCAGTGAGTATAGTGTCTGATAGAGGAGCTACTTTTACTTCAATCTTTTGGCAAGAATTGTATAAGGCCTTGGGTACAAGGTTGGATTTCAACACAGCTTTTTATCCTCAAACTGATGGTCAGTTTGAAAGGACCATTCAGACTTTGGAGGATATGCTCCAGATGTGTGTGATGGATGTTGGTGGTTAATGGGACATACACTTGCCATTGATTGAATTTGCATATAACAACAATTATCATGCAAGTATTGATATGGTACCGTATGAAGCACTGTATGGAAGGAAATGCATATCGCCTTTGTGTTGGGAAGTTGATGAGAGATAGTTGTCAGGACCAGAATTGGTGCAAGTGACTTCTGAAAAAATACCCATCATTCAGTAGAGGTTAAAAACAGCCTTCAGTAAACAGAAGAGTTATGCAGACCCTAAGGGGAAGGATGTGTCATTCTCTGTTGGGGACTTGGTGTTTCTTAAAGTGTCTCCAATGAAGGGAGTGATGAGGTTCAGTAAGTTAGCTCCCAGATATGTCGGACCCTTACAAATTTGATCGAGAGTTGGCGAAGTGGCGTACAAACTGATGTTACCACCAGAGTTGTCGCAAATTCACCCAGTGTTTCACATCTCGATGTTGAGGAAGTATGTTCTCGATCCTTCGCACATTCTTCAGCTTCAAACAATGGAGCTCAGCGAAGATTTGGCGTATGAAGAGTACCTAGTGACGATAGTGGATCGACAAGTTCGTCAGCTCCACACTAAAGAAATTCCGATAGTGAAAGTGATGTGGAGCAACCATACAGTGGAAGATTGCACGTGGGAGACCGAGGCAGTGATGCAAGTGGCGTATCCCTATCTTTTTCAATTGTGAAAATCTTGTACTCCTTTTATTTTGTTAAAATTCGAGGATAAATTTTTAAAAGGAGGGAAGATTGTAAACATCTAATTTATTTTTAAAATTTTAAAATATATTTTGAGACTTGCAGTGTTAATAAATTTTTTAATAAATTTGAGATTTATTATTTAGTAGAATTAAATTTGAATAATTTGTGATGAGGATTATTTTAATTATTATTTATAAAAGTGTATTAATTTTATTTTAAATAAATTGTTAGCTAATTATTATTTTGTCTTTTATTGTGTATATTTTTAAGGTTGAGAGAGTTAATTTGATTTTTATATTAGTGTTTCATTATTATTATTATTATATAAAAAAATGTGGCAGAATAAAATTTTTTTTTTCGACTTTTCTCTTTCTTCTTCTTCTTCTTTCTTTCTTTCTCTCTTTCTTCTTTCTCTCGGCCGGAGCTAAACCAGCCATTGTTGCTACGCCTTGCCACCGTCTCCGTCACCACCACATCCTACTCCGTCACCATCCAGCCAGCCGTCGTCTTCTCTTTCTTTCTCCGCCGATTTCTTCTCGGTTTGGCCGGAATTCACCTCTCTTGGTTGGTGACTTTTTCGGCGTCTCCTGCAGGCAAACTTGGGCTCTTTCTCTTCCTCATCCTCTAGACTTCTCAATTCCTTAATTTTTTTAAGGAATTAACTCCGGTAAGCCTCTCAAATTTGGATTTTTCAATTATGTGTTTTTAGGTTAATTTGTAAGTTTGAGCTTGAAAATGATTTTATTAGGTATAGGTGCTTTAGGGTTAATTGATGTTGAGGTTATGAGCTATCTATTGATAATTTTTATTTTTATTTTTTAAATTATTTTTGAAATTACACTATTCCGGTGCTTGGAGTTACTGTTCCGGTACCGTTCCGGGCTCGGGAAGAATATATTTTTAATAAATTCTAATGATTATTTTGAACAAGTTTTGTGAAGAAAGTTTATTAAAATTAAGTATAGAATTTTTATTATAAATTTTTGAATGTTTATGTGAAAAAATAAATTTTTGGAAAAATTAGTATAAATTAGTAATTTTTATATTTTAGTTGGAATTATTGCTAAGTAATATGTTTTAGATAGTATTTGAGTAATGAATAGTATAAAAATATATTTTATGAATTATTTCTTATTTTTAGCAAATTATTAGTAATTTTTTGGAAAATATATAAATCATAAGATTATTTATTATTTTACGCCTAAATGAGTTATTTGCTAATATTTATTATTTTATGCCTAAATGAGTTATTTGCTAATTTTATAATGTATTTAAGTAATTTAAATGATTATTTGCAATAAATGTCAATTTAATTGTAAGATTTGAATTATATATGTTTATTAATAAAAATTTAAATATAAGCTAGAATTTTACTATTTATTTGAAAATAAATATATTTTTTGTTTTATTGTGGAAATAAATTAAATTATGGTATTTAAATGAGATTTTATGATTTTTTATAATTTATTAAAAATTATATTATTTTATTGATTATTGTGAATATGGAACTCGGTCGGAATTATGTGTAGTTTGGGAGTCCGACCCGAGTGTGGTTTTGTATAGTATATTTGAAGTGTGTTTTCATGCAACAATGACTCTACTTTTAGTAGAGAGATGTCCATTTTGCAGAGGAGATTCTGCCGAATTTTTGGTAGATTTATCGTAAAACGTGACATCGGCTTGTGTCGAAATTTGAGTTTGCTTAGCAATGTGTCTTAGATCGAGTCAAATCCTTCATTTCATGATTTTATTAATTTTTGAGAATTTCATAAATTTATTTATTATATTTTACGAGCATATTTTAAATAAATATTATTTATTTTAGAGAACTCCGGGGTACGAGCTGTAGCACAAGAGCAACAAAGAACAGGTCGCCCCGCATGCTCAACTTGTTTGTTAATTTTATAGAATGTCTGTTGTGTGATTTCAATATATTTTCTAGCAATAAAGAATAAAGCATGTTTAAAAAGATAAATTATTCGATATGATTTATTTATTGATTTAATTGCTTATTTATTCATTATTTAATGAATTATTTATTTATTTCATTTAAATATTTATAATTCAAATTGATTTGGAGATATTGGTAGAACGTGCTACCTTGTGGGTATCACTAGGACCACGTGCGCACGGGTAATATTTTAGTATATGATTAATATGTGAACGGTTAGAGCTCGGTTGATGCATTGCTCTCGGGTCGGTAAATGAAATGAAAAAGGGATGTAACTCGGTTGATGCATTGCTCTCGAGACATCTAGTATGGAATAAGTGAAATGAATGTGGCAGTAACTTGGTTGATGCATTGCTTACGGGACGGCAGTCACTTGGATTAAGAGAGCCGAAAGGCTATTAGAATAATGGTTTAGGGTTCTACCAGTTTTCCACCAAAATAAATATTTTAAAGATTTTTATACAATGATTTCATATTAAATTGATTTAAGAAGTTTTAAAGAGACTCGATATAAATATTATCGAGAAAAGTAAATGATTTTAATAATTATAATTATTTTATTCTATTTTATTTTAAAGAGGGTTTTAACAAATTTTTTTTAAACCATCAAGCATTTTATAAAATTGATTCACTCAGTGAGGTTTGATTCCCCTCAATTTATTTTTTTAGGACCTCACAGTCAGTCTTCTTGTATCCCCACTTTGCGCCGAGTTCATTTTTCACCGGCTGCATTATGTATGTTAATTTGATTTTTTTACTGTGTAACTAAAATTCTAGACACTGCAATGGTTAAATTTCAAATATGTATTATTGATATTTTGTATTGTATCTGAACTGAAATATTGTATTTAAAGAATATTGTTTTATGCTTTTAATATTATGCATTTGTTATGATTTATTGTTAAGTGCATTGGTTTATGTATTCCCATTCCCTAGTGCCGGTCACGAACCTTCGATTTGAGTCGTGACAGCCGGCGTCGCCTCTGGCCACCTCAGACGACGATGTTGGTCTCTTTTGGAAGCTCATCCTCTGGGCTTCTCAAATCTTCAAACCGTTTTGAGTTTCGACTCCGGTAACTACTCCGTTTGTTAATAATTCGATTTTTAATGTTTTGAGTTTTTTGTTAATTTGAGCTTGAATTTGATTTTATTTGAGATAATTGCTTTGAGACTGATTGTTGTTGAGATTGTGAGCTATCTAAAGATGATTTTTATTTATTTTTCTGAAAATCTTGAATTTTTCGGGTTTGGGTTACTGTTTACGACATTATTCCAAACAGTCCCAGGTCGAAAAATGTTTATATTTTTAATAAATTCTTTATTGTATTTTGAACAAACTTTGTGAAGAAAGTTTATTGAAATTATGTGTAGAATTGTTATTCTGAATTTTTGAAGGTTTATGTGAAAAATGAATTTTTGAAAAAATTAGTATAAATAGTAACTTTTATATTTTATTTGAAAAATTATTATATTTTTTTTATTGTGAATTGTGTTGGTTTTCGGTTGGGCAATGATTGTAGTTCGGGGGCCCAACCCGAGAAGTTGAATTGTGAATCTTTTAGAAGTGTGTTTACGTGCATGAATGACTCTACTTTTAGTAGAGAGATGTTAATTTTACAAAGGAGACTCTATCGAATTTTTGGTAGATTTCTCGTAAAATGTGACATCAGTTTGGTCTTAAGTTTTGAGTCTTAGTCGAGTCGAGTCTTAGATTGAGTCGTTCTTTAGAAATCTCTAAAGTATAAAATTAAGAATTTATTTCTAATTTTTTATTTATTATTATTTTCTTTTAGCTGCACCGCGAGCTAGGCCTTTCAGACCGGACCAGTCGAACCGGAGTAGAGGAGCGCACACCTGTGAGTTATTATTATATGTATGCATGGCATGTAGAAATATATTATTGGCATCCATGTTTTAAATAAATGTGAATTTTCATATGCTTTATTGCATTCATTTTAATTATTGCTATTATCGCATTATTATATATACATGTTTTATATATATTAATGCCATAATTATTTGCGTATTTTGGATGCCGTGCATATTTTATATAATTTCAATACTTTATTTAATATGAAATTTTTATTTATTTCGAATAAAATATTTTTGGAGGATAGTCATAAAACATGTCACCTAGTGGGTTACATTAGGACTATTACACAATAGTACGTTAGATGTTAGGATATGATTTATTGAATGATATATTGAGAATTGTGGTTGAGAGCGTGACTGTTGTAGCTTGGTTGACTTAGTGTCTCAGGGCCAGTCATGCCGGCAGTGAGATTGCGGGAGCTTGGTTGACTCAATGTCTCGAGGTCAGTCCACTGTCAATTTGGAAAAGAGAAATATTTTGGTATTTAAGTGAGCTTGATGGCAAGTAAGGATTATGTGATTTGAGGATGCAAACTTTTTAGGGTTCTGCTCCAATCCTCCAGTAAAATAAATTACAAAAAATATTTTCAAACATATGTGTGGTTTGTATGTATATTTATATAAATATAAATATACGAATATTATCATTGATGCTTGTGTGTACGTGCATTAGGTTATATGCATATATATAATAATGATTCACTCAATGAGGTCTGACCCCCTCAAATATTTTTTCAAGATTCTTCTCATCAAACCCCTATTAGTATTTATCTTCGCCGGACTCTTTCTTCGCCGATTGACTTATGTAAATTTTGAACTGTCATTTTTCTTGTATTTTATTAGACGCTGCAGTAGTAGTATATCTTGTGGTAGTATGTGATGTTGTTTTAGACTAAAATTGTGTATTTGAATATTTGTATAAATATTTTATTATGATATGATATGGAGTTTTCTTTATATTATTCAAAGTTTTAATTCTGAGGTATTTTTATATGTTTGTTTGATGTTAAATTGTGTTTAAGGCTTGCTATGGGTTCCATATTCGTGTGAATTCCTGTTCCCTAGCACCGGTTATGACTCCCAGGTTTGGGTCATGATAAAGTTGGTATCAGAGCCTAGGTTTAGTATTGTGGACCTAGGTTGCTAGAGTTGAGTTTTCTTTGAAACTACTGCAGCAATTAGGTTCGACTACATCTTTGAAAAGTCTTTGTTGCTTTTAGTTTTCTGCATAACCGTTAGGGTGTCTGTTGTTTTTTGAGCTTTTGCTTGTTTTTGTCTTTTAAGAATGAGGCGAGCACGAGTTGCTCCACCAGTCGATGAGGCCGATGATGGTGAGTCTTATCAGGATGAGGCTCAAGACCCTAAGCTGCCAGTTAGGTGAAGGGGTAGAGGTATAGGTAGATGCGAAAGTACGGCATGTCACCGTAGGCAGAGAGACTTGCAGGATGAGGAACCTGTAGACCAGGAGTTTGTCGAAGCTGCTTTTGTACCTGGAGTTCAGCAGGGTACAACAGCTATGCCCCAGGCCATACTAGTTATGCAGCCTACACTTCAGTAGGGCATGTTAGACAGCATTGTTTTACACCAGGGTCGGTAAGATATCATTTGATAGGACGTCAGACCCGTTGGATTTCCTTCACGTGATTGAGTCGAGGACTCAGACTGCTTATACAAACTATTAGAGGATATTGATTGTCGAGTTATCAGTTGAGGGGTCAACACTGGATTGGTTCATTCAGGTCATCCAGCCTCACATGATGACGTTTACCTGGGCTCAGTTTAGAGAGAGGTTCATGAGACACTTTTACCTAGAGCCTTTGCGGATGAGTTACAAACTCTGGCTGATGAACATTTTCAGAGGCGACAGGTTAGTAGAGGAGTGCACCAGAGAGTTTCTCAGACTTGGTCGGTATGCTGAGGACTTGATGAGAGATCAATATTTAGCAGTCACTACCTACATTACAGGATTGGGTTCTGTGTTCGTAGGGATGCTGACTACAGGACTGACTTTTGAGTCTGTGATAGAGTTGGCCAAGGAGATAGAGCTTAGATTGATTAAGCAAGGAGTTATGCCTGATTATTATCAGATGGGAGGTGTTCATGCAGGAGGATCTCAAAGCACTCCGTACACTACATTTTAGATTGGCTATAGCAGTCAACATAGAGGATTTGCTCAACAGGGCCAGAGACCTCAGTGGAGAGTTCACAGGAGTAAAAGGCATTGTCGTAGTGGAGCTCACAGACCAGTTAGATTTGGTTTTGGCGCTACCAGTAGTAGTAATAGCCAGAGTTTTAGTTATGGCAGCACGGGATCTATAGCCAGTGCTTGCCAGATGTACGGGAGAGTCCATCAGGGACAATGTTACATGGCTCCAGGGGCATGTTTTCAATGCGGACAGACGAGATATTTTGCCAGAGCGTGCCATTATTTTGGTTATCAGTAGCAGTTTCTGCAGCAATCCACTGCCAGTGTAGCTCCAACTCCTTATCAGTCGCCACCAGCTCAGTATCAGAGTACCTCTCAGTTTGTGGCCCAGCAAGGGCGAGGTAGAAGTAGTATGAGAGGCTTTGGTCAGGCTTCATAGGTACACTCCCAGTATGTTTCTTTGACGCTAGAGTCTTGCTTGATTCGGGTGCTACTCATTCTTTCATGTCCCTTGTTTTTGAGTCGAAGTCCGGTTGGCAAGCTGTGAGGATGGTAGTTCCTTTATTGGTTGCCATAACTCTAAGTGACTCATTAGACATCGATGTTGTGCTTCCTGGGTGTCCGGTGTTGGTAGAGGGAAGAGAATTGTCAATGGACTTAGTGTTACTGATGTGATGGATTTCGATGTGATCCTTGGAATGGATTGGTTGTCTCAGCACTTTGCCACTATTGATTATCAGAGAAAAGAGGTGATTTTCAGAATTTTGAATGATAAAGAATTTAAGTTTGTGGGTGACAAGAGTTCTGCACCTCAGAATCTTATCTCCACCATCACGGTTAAGAAGATGCTGAGAAAAGGATGTCAGGGATACTTAGCACTAGTCAGGGATATTATAGTGGAGAAGACATCCATCTCAGATGTTCTAGTAGCATGTAAGTTTCTAAATGTTTCATGATGAGTTGCTAGGTTTACCAAGAGATACATCAGTTAGTGGATCAAGAATTTATAATGAAGATAAGTATATCAGGTGAACTGCTAGCTCAGTTCAGAATCAGATCAGTGTTAAGGGATTGGATTAAAGCTGCTCAGAGCTGAGATCCTATTCTGGTAGAACTTATGGAGAAGATTTATGAAGGGAGATTCACTGATTTTAGCCTTGATGATGAAGGTGTTTTTTTGGTTTAGTGGACGATTGTGATTTCCTGATGTGGATAATTTGAGAGAAGAGATCCTAGAAGAAGCTCATTATGTAGCCTACAGTGTACATCCAGGTGCTACTAAGATGTACCACTGCATAAAAGATCTTTATTGGTGGGATGGATTGAAGAAGGATGTACCTGATTTTGTCTCTAAGTGTTTAACTTGTCAGCAAGTGAAAGTTGAGCATCAGAAGCCTTCTGGGAAGCTTCAACCTCTTAAGATTTCTGAGTGGAAATTGGAGAGAGTCACTATAGACTTTGTGACAGGGTTGCCTCGTTCAAGAAATGGATATGATTCCATTTGGGTGATAGTGGACAGGCTAACCAAATCAGCTCATTTTTTGCCAGTTAAAGCTACTATCATATGGCTAAATTGGCTAGATTGTACATCAAGCATATTGTGTGCCTTCATAGAATGCCTATTTCCATTGTTTCTGATAGAGGTTCTATTTTTACCGCTCGATTTTGGCAAAACTTGCAGGAAGCAATGGGCACCAAACTTGATTTCAGTACTACGTTTCACCCTTAGACAGTTGGTCAATTTGAGAGGACGATCCAGACACTTGAGGATATGTTGAGAATTTGTATAATGGATATTCATGGTAGTTGGGATGATCATCTGCCATTGGTAGAGTTTGCTTATAATAACAGCTACCATAGCAGTATTGAGATGGCACTGTATGAAGCTTTGTATGGAAGGAAGTGTAGGACTCCTCTGTGTAAGAATGAGATTGGAGAAAAAGAGCTAATTGGACCAAAAATTATCCATGATGCATTTGAGAAAGTTGCTTTGATCAGAAGGAGATTGGAAACAGTAGCTAGTAGACAGAAGAGCTATACGGATCTGAAGCGCAGAGATGTGGAATTTCAGGTTGGGGACTATGTATATTTAAAGGTGTCACCTATGAAGGGTGTTATGAGATTTGGCAAGAAAGGAAAGTTGGCACCGAGATACATAGGGCCTTCTGAGATTCTGGAGAGAGTTGGCATGGTTGCCTATCGGTTGGCTTTGCCTCTGAATTTGTCGCAAGTGCATCCAATGTTCCATATTTTGATGCTCAAAAAGTATATTTCAGATCTTTCGCACATGTTGCAGCCTTAGAGTGTGGAAGTGAATGAAGATCTGACATACGAGGAAGAACCAGTTGCAATTGTTAATTATCAAGTTCACCAGTTGCGTTCAAAGCATATTCCAATGGTCAAAGTGGTGTGGAGAAACAACAACGTGGAGGAGCATACGTGGGAGACTGAGGTTGAGATGCGGGTGGTTTACCCTTACCTTTTTCCTCAATGAATTCTTGTTTTCAGTTTTATATTTAAAATTCGAGGACAAATTTTTTGTAAAGAGGGAAGATTGTTATAACTTGAACTTTTATAAATTATAAAATTAAATTTGGGATTTGCAGTGTTAATAAATATTTTATTAATTTTGATATTTGATTATTATTGAAATTTAATTTAATTTAATTTTGGTGTTGAATATTATTTTTAATTATGTAAATTATTGACTTAGTGTATTTTAATACACTTTTAAAAAATTTTAAGTGTGTAAATATATATGTGTATTTTAGAGGAAATAATAAAAATTAGAGATATTTTATTATTATATTATTTTTTTTACTTTTACTTTTTATAAAAAAAATGCAGCAATTTTTTTTTTCTTTTTTCTTCTTCTTCTTCTTCCCTGTTTTTCTTTCTTTCTTTCCTTCTTTCTTCCGGCCAGCCACCAGCCACCACCCCTGTCATCACCACCAGCCACCACTAATGACTGCCAGTCACCACCTGAAGCCACCACCAGCCCTCCTTCCACCGGCTGACCACCATCAACTATCATTTTCTCTTTTTTTTTTCTTTTTTGGCGTGATAGAAAAATTGGTCGCCGGCATCGCCTCCAGCCACCTCAGCCAGCGATGTTGGTCTCTTTTGGAAGCTCATCCTCTGGGCTTCTCAAATCTTCAAACTGTTTTGAGTTTCGACTCCGGTAACTACTCCGTTTGTTAATAATTTGATTTTTAATATTTTGAGTTTTTTGTTAATTTGAGCTTGAATTTGATTTTATTTGAGATAATTGCTTTTGAGACTAATTGTTGTAGAGATTGTGAGCTATCTAAAGATGATTTTTATTTATTTTTATAAAAATTTTGAATTTTTTCGGGTTTGGGTTACTGTTCACGGCATTGTTCCGGGTCGGAAAATTTTTATATTTTTAATAAATTCTTTGTTGTATTTTGAATAAGCTTTGTGAAGAAAGATTATTGAAATTATGTGTACAATTTGTATTATGAATTTTTGAAGGTTTATGTGAAAAATGAATTTTTGGAAAAATTAGTATAAATGAGTAATTTTTATATTTTATTTGAGAATTTTTTTTTTTTTATTGTGAATTGTGTTGGTTCTCGGTTGGGCAATAATTGTAGTTCGGGAGCCCAACCCAAGAAGTTGAATTGTGAATCTTTTGGAAGTGTGTTTGCGTGCAGGAACAACTCTACTTTTAGTAGAGAGATGTCTGTTTTACAAAGGAGACTCTTCCGAATTTTCGGTAGATTTCTCGTAAAATGTGTCATTAGTTCGGTCTTAAGTTTTGAGTCTTAGTTGAGTTGGGTCTTATATTGAGTCATTCTTTAGAAATCTCTAAAGTATAAAATTAGAAATTTATTTCTAATTTTTTATTTATTATTATTTTCTTTTAGCTACACCGCAAGCTAGGCCTTTCAGACCAAGCCAGCCAAACCGGAGTAGAGGAGCGCACACATGTGAGTTATTATTATATGTATGCATGACAAGTAGAAATATATTATTGGCATCCATGTTTTAAATAAATGTGAATTTTCATATGCTATATTGTATTCATTTTAATTATTGTTATTATCGCATTATTATATATACATGTTTTATAT
>CATIWM010448364.1:0-14848 GCA_949671775.1 Mallotus repandus
AAATTAAAGTAAAAAAATAAAATCCTTATTCTTTAAGATTATAAAAGGAGAATTTTTTATTTATTTATTGTTGTTATAGCAGTTAAAGATATTTATTATTTGGTTTAACAACAATTGAAGATGTTTAGTTCATATTATTCATTTGAAAAAAAAAAGTCTTAAAGAGAAAAAATATTGAGCCAAAAAAAAAGAAAACATTGAGAATAAAATGAAGACAATACCTTAAAAATTAAAAAAATAACATTGAGCAAAAAAAAGTTGAGAAAAAAGATGAAGTCATTAGAAAAAATAGTACTATTAAAATATGAAAATAATGTTTAGCAAAAAAATGTTGAGAAAAAAATGATGATAGTAAAAAAATGTCAGAAAAAATATTGAGAAAAAATTATATGAAGACAATAAAAAAATATTAAGAAAGAATAAATAAAAACAGTATAAAGAAAAAAATATTAAAAAAAACAAATAAAATGTTAAAAAAAAGTTGAAAAAAAAACTCTAAAATTAAAAGTGGCAAAGAGAAAGTACTTATTTGAAAGAATTAAAAATTAATTTTGTAAAAATTTTTTTAAAATTTTTTATGGTCAACGATTTTTTTTTAAATTCTTTTTTATTTTTGGTACACGAATATCCTTTTTTATATGCGCATGCATATGTCTAACAAGTAAATAGCAATAGTTCGAATGCAATGCAGATTTGGAAATATGAGTGCTTAATCAATCTTCAGTTAATTTGAAACCCATGTGTGATTCCATATGTTCGTTTTCCTCTCTATAAAAGCGAAATCATGTTCTAAATCCGAACTTCTACATTCACAAAATCAGAGGACAATAAAATGTACCCACCACATGGAAAATCGGATGCCAAGAAATTGCACTAATTCGACAATATGTGCTTAGCTGAACCAATGTGGCTTGCCTTACATAGATCGAGCGACAAACGCATTCTTTCCGCTTCTTGCCCTACTCAGCTTTCTTTTGCTCCCTTCTTTTCCCACGAGCGGTTCCTCCATTATAGTCGACAGACCTGAAAAGTTTCAAAACTGATCAACACTCTGGCACGCCATATTTTACGAACAAAAGGAACCATTTGAATTTTGAAATATAATTGCAGAAAGTGTACACTATGCTAGAGGTAAAGATGACCATGATCAAGGTTTAACATGCATAATTATCCATTTCTCATCATAATGTACACTTAATTACCAGAGATGAAACCCTTTTTCTCCATCATAATTCTCATCATCATTTCCTCATATTTCTTCATTTGATTATGATTACCGCCTTCATAATAATCACCCTCCAGCTCTTGCACTTGATTTCTGACAGCCTTTGACTTGGCACCTGCAAAAATCCACGTGGCATCGATTTGTTTGCTGATCATACGTGCTGCATAGTGTGGGATATTCACACGTTTTCTTGTTTCAGCACTGTTGATGCAGCTATTTAGGAACATTATACAGTCCATCAAGCTTTCTTTAGCCAACCCTTTCATGTCGTATGCCTGCGATCTTCTCCAGAGGCTTTTGCCATGAGAATTTGCTGGGCTAGAGAGGCAAAGAGCTCGAGTTGATTCACTTATGGCAGCATCTGGATCTCCTAGCAGCAAGTGACAATGAGCTTTATTACTATGGATAACCATTCTTTCTTTTCTTAACCTTAATGGGCACATATGTAATGCTTCAGTGTATTTCACTAATGCTTCTTCCACATCTCCTAGCCAAAACAAGTGGTTTGCTTGTTGTTTTATTAAGCCAACCAAAACCCTTCTCTCTTCAACTTTTTCTTCAGACAGCATTAGTTTCTCTATTTTTTTCTTCTCTACTTTCAAATCCCAAATTTCTAGTAAAGCTTTCTGAATTTCTTTGTTCTTTATCTTCAACTTGTTTTGTTTATAGTCTAAAAGAAGTGCTTTTGTGATTGCTTCACCAACGTTTGTTCTATCGCCAAGGTTTCTGAGTTCAACCAAATCTACAAGGAACATGGCGGCAATTTCTATGACTTTGTACCTTGTATCTTGATCTCTGAGAAGTAATAGAAGACAATCGATGCCCATGTACTGCCAATCATCAGAAGATCTCGAGAGATTGCAGATATTCTTTATAACGTCTTCATATTCAGCAATTCTCTTTCTTCCAATTTTACTGTAGCATAATATTCTGATCAGTCCAATTCCTGCAGGTGACGAGTGATTCACCAACCCTCCCCACATTCCACACAAATCTTTTAAAAAATCCTCCTTACAGATGATATCTAAAGACCTTTCTTTGCAAGCAAAACAATTTAAAAGATAAAGAGACCAACACTGAAGTTGACTGGCCCATTCCTCGGCTTTTCTGTTCTCCATTTCTGTCCCTCCGACTCCTCTTGTAAGCAAGTCACTTTGATACTTTAACCTTTTATTTGCATCCGTCACCCCAACAAAATTAGCATACACAGTATCAAGGCATGTAGAAGCTAACTCTGTAGTTAACTTAACTAGCTCTTGTTCGTACTCCACTACTGCTGCAAATGTCCTTTGATAGCTGGCCAGGTGACCAAGTGCTCGAACAGCTACTCTTTGTTCTACCCAACTAATCTTTCCTCTTAAAAGCTCCAATAATGGACGTATCACACCCGAGTCAACAGCTTTCTCTGCAAACTCAACCTTATTCATTGTGTAAGAGCCAATTATATGAGCTGCATAATAAGGGATATATATGTTTTGATCCCTAAGAAGCCAACTTCTGTCATTAATACCTTTTTGAATCAAACTTGCCATGCAATTGAATATGCCGAGAGATGGGAACTCCGGATCGTCAGGTTGTGTCATAGCAATATTCCATAGGCCGCTGAGCACCAGAACATGTTCTTGGCTATCTTCTTGAGGCATCTCCTTGAAACAACTTGCTATTCCAACTCGCCTGAGAGATAAGTCTTGCTCTTTCATGGCACAGAAAAAGCAACCAGGATTGCTGCAACTCTTTTTCATGCTCATATTTGCAGTATCAGAGGTTGTTGTAGTAGTGACCGTGGTAGAGGCTATTATCCTCTTCTTTTTCAGAGAATCCATGGTTTAGATAGGGTTTTCGGGTAAGGAGCAGGGACTGGATTTAGATATAGAAAGATGTAACAAATGAATGGGAATTAAGCAGGTGACTGATAAGTGATGAAGTGGTACCTAGCGGCGCATGAAAATATAATATGATGATAATCTAGTGCTTCAGATTCTTGTTCATGCGTTTGCGACCATATATATATATATTAACAGTGTTTATGACCATATCTGAATCTGTGCCTTTTCTTGGAGAATGTTTATGAACTCACCGTCCCCATATATAGTTTGTAGAGGTAGCTGATTATAGGATTATACCAGTTTCTGACAAAGATTTCACTTTACTACATCTGTTCACGAGCATAAGAACTATGAAGAATAAAAATATGATCCACAGTGTCTGATGGTTAAAGTGTTTACGACACTTATCCCACCTAAGATTGCAATCTCCTTTATAACAGTGACAAAAAAAATGAGAATACATCGCTAAAATGTGGTAGTCTGTAAGAAAATAAAATTTTTTTAGGCAAAATGTTAATTAAAATTTATTTTTTTAAAATTTTTATTTTTTTAAAAATTAATAAAATGAAAAAATTTTAAACTTAAAATAAACTGAATGAATCGGTCGTGTCACGATTAAACATCTATAACTTGTAACTAATTTATTTATTTATATAATTATAAAAAAAGAGATACATAATGGTAAAATATTGCGACCCGCGATGTATTATTCACGTTGCGAGTCGCGACATAAATCATTATCCTTTATTAATTAAATGTAAAACACTTGAAATATGGAAATACATTACTTTAAATATAGATACAAATTTCCTGGATGTACTTTTCATTTCAGTTGAAGCAATACAATGTGCTTAGCATTTCTATAGGGTAGAAACCAGAAAATTAAATTTGTAGAGGACATTTCTTATCGTTTTCGTTTTAGTTTTCTTTGCTATATATGCTCTCCAGATGCTTCCCACATTATAAAGCTAGTGGTCCTTGTCAAGCTTTAGAAGGGTTTAGTGCTCTGTATATTGTATCACTACTGTATATTATAAATCCAGCTTCTAGACGTCTCTCACTTTTTTCACTTTCTAAATATCTTTTGTGTGCAAAGTTTTTTTGTCTTATGCGGTAAAAAGGTCATGAAACGTAAGCAAGAAAGCATAATCTTCTAAATCTCATTGAAATTACACAAGAATTAAGTTCTTATCAGTTCAAAGAAAGGATTAAGTTAATCTTTCAAGAAGTATTCTTACCTACACTTTAATGTTAATTACATGTATGCAAATTTTTTCCGATTTTCACTGTACATTTTTCATACCTTTGAGTCCCATTTTCAACTTCTCTAGTCGTAGTCACTCACCACAAGAGTTAATTTTAGCCATGACTTTTGACTGAATGTGCATAAAATAATAAATTCTGATAAAGGAGTTGGAGCATAATCCTAAATCAGCAAATTGTGATGCTGCATTTTATTTATTCATTTATTTTTTGCTTACTCTAGTTAAAACTCATGGCGTTCTTCATCGTGCATGCAATACTCAAATTGGAAATAAATGGAAGCGCGCAAACCTTACTTATTCTTCCACTTCCAAGCTATGACAATGGTTAATGAGCAATGTGGTTTCAAGTGGGCTACAAAAAGGAGCAAGGGTGTGAAGGACCACAGCTTGAATATGGGAAATTGTCTCTTTAAAACCCAGAAGTAGAACTGTGGTCCCTGCCCTTTACATGCCTCTGCTCAGCTTCAAAGAAATAGTTAACACCATTTACAAATAGAAAAGCTGAGAACAGATGTTTGAATATGAATTAAAAACAGTTTCAAGTACAAAAGTTAAGGTCTCAAGAATATACGGCTATTGCTTTGTTTTGTAACCTAAAATTTTTTAATGCTAATAGCCCATTACTAGAGATAGATTAAGTCCGTAAATGGCCTGTATGGGATGCACGTATTTTCATTTTTTTTCCCTTTTCTATTACCAGTTTGTACACTAGGCGTGTAAAACAACTAATTTAAAATGTTGGGTGTCTAAGTTCGTGATGATGAAGACTGGATACACACAATCGAGTGGTATTGAACCATCAAGTGAAACTGTTAATATATAGATTATAGAACTTGGAGTAATATTATAGTACAAAAACCACTTCGGTTGATTCATTCCCTTCCACAGTATACAAGCATGAATCACTAAGAGGTAATTCAGATTCTTGAGTGTGGTGAACCCTGTAAAACAAAAGAGGATGATTAGTGTCGCGAGTTGCCATAAAAATTGTGCTGTTAGGACCTTATGAAATAATAAAAGAACAATGATATGCGTGGCGACAAATTACCGGTTGAGTTCCTAAAAAATAATCAATTAGGTTTTTATAACTGTTAAAAAAAAATTTCTCCTATTTTTACCCCCAATATATGGGGTTATTCATTTGAGTGGAAATTATTTTGATAAAATAACCCCTGTGATTTACTGTTGGATGTCGCAAACCGGTAGAGATATGGCCAATGCTATGTATCTTCCTCCTACAAGAAGTCATAGATTAATTGTAGATAGGGATAGGACCTCAATCACCGCTGCATATATGGGCAGTGAACTATCCATGGAATCATCCGTATAAATATATTTTTTTTAGTTATAATTAAGCATAAAATTAATTTTCAATATATATATATATTTTTATTCTCCTGTAAAGAAAATTTCAATTAATATAATTACAATACTATAATTACTGTCTGCATGAGGCACAAAGATATGTGCATGGCCTTTGCAGACTAAAATTGTGTGCATTTCAATACCACAACAATATTTTAATTAGAGATATTTTTACTTATATTGGGTGTAATGTATTTAATGGTTAAATTTAAATAATAAAATTAAGTATTTTATTTTCATTGAACAACTGTTTTACATTTAATTTATGTGTCTTACATCTAATCATATGGTGTAAAATATCCAGTTTAGACAAAAATCTCTCAATTAATTAATATTTAATTAAATACTTTTGAAATGGTATTTTACTAGTATGCAACGATTAAAATGTGCTTTTCAATTGCCAGCCGTTGTATTTCTATTTTTAATTTATTTTTGCCCTAAGTTAAAATTTTATTTTCCAGTAATTTTTTTTTAAAATTTTGAATTGGCCTTGATCATTACATCCCTTAAAACAGCTATACCAGCTAGTCAACTTTTGGCCTACTTTTGGCCTGTAATAAAGTTTCAGGTTTAAATTCTGATGTATGCGGTCGTATTGAATTAGTTGTTGAAAAATCTTTACCATTATTATAATCATGCCTAAATCGAATCGAATTAATCAAAATTCAATGAATTTTGAATATCGGTGTTTCACACATATAAAACTTTGGGCCAGTAAAAATTGGTTATCATAATAATCTTCCATTATTTGTTCCGGAAAAAAAAAAAAAAAAAAAAAACAACAACAACAACAACAACTCATTCCCATCAAAAAATACACAAGCTTATCTGCATAACGAGCCCCACAAGGGTCAAGGAGGCCTTCGTTGGATTTTGTACGATTATAACTGAGTTTCGTTAGAAGGGAACGTACCCAATAACTATCAGTATCAGCCCATTGTAAGAAGTCCGTAGCATTTGTGTTTTCCTCTTAGTCGAACAACAGTGAGCTAACTTTTATGAAATATAAAATATTTTAGGAAAAAAATTGGCATGTGCATGTGGCATTAGATTATTTAAAAAAACTTTCGCCAGTCGTCCTATATCAAATCGTTCAAGTTTTGAACATCGTATTTCCAAAAAAAAAAAAAAAAAAAAAAAAAAAAGAAAAATTGAACATTGAAGATAGCTAAAGAAATGAGAACGAAAATAACATATGCCTATTGAAGGTTGGGAATGGTAGCTTAGAAATGGTGCCAAATGCAAATTATTGCTATTAGAACAACAAGATATTATAAGGTTCTTTTAACTTTCCAACTCAAAGATAAAATCAATTAAAATTTAGTATTTAATTAAAGTGTTCATCCAGTTAGTAATTACCTGAATGATAGAGCATGAACAATAAATCTTCAATTATTAAAATTAAAATTTCTTTTATAAAAATTAAAATTTATCAATATAATTTTAAATTATTTGATATTATTGATTTGAACTTTCAACTCTACATGGTTAACAAACGGAATTGACAAGGAAAGCCTAATGTGGGAGTCTTGAACAAAAAGAGTGGTTTGAGAACCCATTAGTTAACAAAGCGAGTATATAAATTAGGAACCATTTTTATCTGTTTGCGGTGCTTCTCTTTTTAAGCCATATCTTCACAATATGCACACGCACACGATTGTTCCTGCTTCCCTACCATGTGGGTCATTTTCTAACGACTGTAATGGCGAGAAACAGTTGCAGTAGCCTTTGTTAAGTAGCCGAATAGAACTTGCCAACATATGGGTCCTTGCCCACATCGTATGCCTCCCTTCATTCACGCTCACGCACCCCTTTAAACACAAAATGAAATGAAATGACTTCGATTAGGCTTCCCTTCACTTAGGCCAGTCTCTCTCCGCAATTTGTGCAACAAACATACCCAATGTACGAAATTACTATTTAAATGAGACTCCATCCAATGCGAGAAACTTCCCAACTTTCTCTTGAAATCACTTTGCTTTTCAAGTAACAACTCAAGCATTTGTTTATTGTTAAATTGCGGAGCTTATACAAGAAAACATATGAACCTCACTTGATGTACAACATTTGGGAATCCATACATGAAAAAAGGATGAATTTTAGATAACTAAAAAGGAAGATAAGTATGCAGCAAAGGTAAATGGAAAAAACAAACCTTTGTTAGCTCTATGACTATAAACCAAATCGATGAGCCTATATCAGAATTCTTCCTTGGAGAATACAAAGGTATTTTAACCAAAAACCTGATAGAAAATACCTTGATAGAATATGCGATTGACTGTGCTCTATTTACAAATTAAAGGAGACATTGATTCAATGCCAAAACTTGCGCAAACATCTATTCTACTGCCTTTACCATTTCACCTACGACTTGGTCGGTCTAGTCAACTAGACACCTAACCTAGCTGTGCAATAACATGCCATAAGCCAGTCCAGTTCCTAGACATCGGTCTTCCACATGGTATTGCTCCCGATGTTGTCCCTAGATCTATCCAATGCAGCAACTTTAGCACGGTATGCTGCAGGGGGGGCAACAACAGGTTTTACCCTCTGAGTCTGAGGAAGTTCGCAGGTTTCACTAATAGAAGCAAATCTTAGTTCAGCAGGAGGAATAAAACAATCCATTGATAAGCCTGGCACATTGAATGCCACTTCCTCAATAGCCCATGCTTCTTCCATTCTGGTTCTGGTGTGGCTCATTGCTGTATCACCGAATCGGAAAAGTGTAACAACAGATCGACCAGAATGAGCAATCATGACACCATCCACAGGCCTGTAATCATCAAGGAATGAATTGATTGTGGTCTCCCAGTAGACAGCATCACCACCATTATTTTGAATGCGAGTCAAATGGGAGTCTTCTATGTGAACAAGGAGACCAGTTTTCTGGCTAAAGTAGCCAAACAAAACATGCCTTATGATCTCTGCTGGTCCTTCACTCCTAGCCTTCAGAGTTGCAGGATCTGCACATATCTTGAGGATGAAACAATCATCTCCATTAATTTTCTTCTCCCCAATGCATCTTGCGTTAGTAAACATGCTAGCAGTTGTTCTTGGGTCAAGACCCTGTACAGAAAATGAAATTTAGATAATAAAGTAATAGGATTGCACATTTTGTGATTAAGTTGAACAAAGCAAAAATAGCAAAAAAAAGGCAGTCACCTGAAGTGCCCGACGCAATGGTCGTACAGGACCTTTTGCTGCATGTGCCCCAAGCCAGGGTGTGTGTCTCCACACAAGATTTCCATTGCAGCCAGCATGAACCTTGCTGCCACCAAGTGCAAGCTCCACATACCACATGTCCGGATTCATTTGCCATAGAACAAACCCACCAGACTCAGCAGCTTTGGAAGAATTTCGATTCTTAGTAACCTTGTTTGCTGTTTCAAACTCAGAAGCTATCATCCTCACCTTTCCCATAGCATAAGCATTGTGGATTGAATTTTGAACTCTCTGTCCTCCTGAAGCTGCTGTGTACTGTTGCAGTATGTACTGAGCAGATGAAGTTTCCTGCAATCACACCGCAGAAAACCAATTAACGGATGCCTATGATTGGCAGAAAGAAAAAAATTGCAGCAAAATCTCAAGCGATGGCCATATCAAGAAGAGAACAAGGAAAAGTATCCAGCATCAATATCTGTCTATATCAATGACTGATACACAACACCGTTTCATCAATCACTTTACCTTCTTCTTTAGGCCAGTGAATAGCAATCATATTCTCTATTATTCAAAGAATTCATCAATTTTTTTCTGGTGGGTTAGTTAGAGGAAATATTCCAAACGTATCTCACGATTTCACTATTTATGATCCCCTTTCCATACTTAACTAAACTACAACTCCAAAACATGTATTTCTTTTTAACATGCTATAAAGGAATCAACAGTCAACATGCACAAGAACATAACAACTTACTACTCCAATGAAGAATTGAAAAATTAGTAAAAACCCAAACTAGAATCAATCAATGTGTTCATCAGAACCAACAAATTAGTAAAATTTGTCATCACACTTAACTAAATAAACCCATGGAAAGAAGAGGAGAAACAGCATTATAGGAGAGGAAAAGAAAAAATACTAACAATTGGAGTATCCTTTATACTGAGGTGAGGCAGAGGCTCAGTAGTGGTGACGTGCACCGGAGCAAGCGGTGCACCGAGTACACCCAACAACAATCTCAGATCGGACCGCTTACAGCCATTTGACGATGCGACAGAGGGTGTTCTCGAGAGCTGTCCTTTCATCCACTGACCCCACTTCCCTTCCATCCTACAATCTCCACCGTCGTCTTGATCCGGACCTTCTTTCAACGGAGACAAAGCTTCGGCTGGCCTCAAGCTCCCCGATCTCGCTATAATCAAGGTCTCTGGCTGCGCCACATGGTGTCCACGTCCGTGACCTTTTCTCCTCCGTAGCAAGCTTGACATTGGCGACGCACTCCTCGCTGGACTCTTAGCTCTTGTTCTCGCCGGTGATAAGCCTCTAACGACCTCCTCTTTTAGCGCGGAAAAGAACCCTTGTTTTCTCTCCATTTTACAATTGTGCCACTAAGAGCTGCAATGCTAAGCGCTCCTGACGAAGAAAAAGAGCTAACTGAAAACAGGGAGAGAGATAAAAATGGTGTTTTAATAAAAGGAAATAGCAGTATGAGCTTGTAGCAGTGTAGCTTTTTTTCTTTACGACTGCGACAAAAGGACAAGCAGACCTGCTGCCTGCTACTGGTGGTTATTTTTTTTTTTTAGCGAATCACATCTTCTCCCCGCCCTTTATGCCATAATTACGTTTGAATCCCGCTTATTTGAGAATAAAACTTTTTCATCCTGTAATTTTAATTACACAAACAAAATAGTCCTTTTACTAAATTGTCCTATTTGTATTTTAGCGAATTAAATATTTTAAATTTTATTTTTTAATAAGATAAAATCATTTTATTTCTTTATTTAATATTTCTTCATATTAATTTGAATTGAAAAAATACTAATATTTTCATTTAAGAGTGCTAAAAAAATTTAAATTTTAAAATTTTTTTAATCATATATAAGAAGACTAAATTATTTTATTTTATTAAATTAGAAAAATTAAAATATTTTATTTGCTAAAATATTAATAAAAATTTACATAACAACATTATTTTACTAACGAAATTAAAATTATAAAATAAAAATGTTCAATTTTTCAATAAAAAGGATGAAAATGTAATTATGACCTAAATTTATAGGGAAAATGTTATTTCTTTTTGTTAAAATGGCTCTTCACGGCAAACGAAACGGTTGAAGTGAGAGGAAATTAGCGCCGTTAGTAACGGTCAAGTGTGGTCAAAATAATAATAAACAAATAAAAACTATAAAAATAAATAAATAAAGCTTCGGTTTTAACAAGAATCTACTCATCAAGTATGATCATCAGTAATAAGAATGCTAAGCACGCGAGCATTGTTTTCATTTTTTATTTTTTAGGAAAATAAAAAAGGCCTTTTTTTTTTTTGTTTTTGTAACAACAAGGCTGAACTATGTGAAAATGGTAACATTCAGCCAGCTACATGGTGATTTTTAATTTTTATATGAAGATGTTATAGAAGTATTAGCCTAATTATTAATAACGATTTGTACATAATGTGTGAATATTTTTATTTAAATAATATTTGAGATTCGAGTTATGATAAATATAATTGTTGTAAATTAATTATTACTAAATATTATTATTATTATAATTTTAGGCGGGTGAAATCGAATTATTTAAAATTTATTTGATTTAATATGCTTACAAGTTGTTTAATTTAATTGTCTATCATTTATTAGGAAAGCGGGGGCAGAGAAAGATTAGGCATCTAAAACATTGACAATTATACAAAAACAATGTCAGTGGTTGAAAGTGTAGGCCCATGAACAAGATTTTCCTCGTGCATAAGAGAAAAATTCAATTAAATACGGCCTGAGAAAATGTTTATATTATAAAGTATTAAAGCGGACCAATTACGATTAATCCTTGCTCGGAGTCTCTGAAGCATGTGGGTGTGAAATGGGGTCCTGTCTACACCTACTTCACATTCCATACAATTTACAAAACACGGGGAGTCAAGGACCCAGTTCTTCAATAGTCTTTTAAGCAAGGAGGATGACACAGCTCAATCAACATCGCCAATCACGGCACAAGGGTTTAATTTCTCTGTTATTTATATATGTTGTCAAAATTTTGCTTGGAATTTATGGCTAAGGAGATGAGAAGGCGTAATAATAGTAGTAATAGCAGTCACAATTCAAAGTCTTGTGTACATGGTATAGGCATATGAATAATGATTTAATGGGGACAACTCATGCGACACATAAAAAAACATTCAAAACATTATGCCACTGTCTGGACTTTCTAGCCAAAGGACCTGTGCTCTGTACTCTCCATATCATTACTTTAAAAGAATGCTCTTCTACCTACTTATTGAATGAACATGGGTCTCAAGAACAACTGCAATAATGTTCATCATTAATTCCCAAATTAACCAATCAATTTTCTTTTTATTTGTTGCAGCATGTATTATGCTATTGCTAGCTGAATCGAATTAATCACTTATTGGTCCTTCAGTTTATCATGAAAACGAATATTAACCACTTTTTCATTCTCTAACTTATAATTAAATTAAAATCAAAATTATTACTTCTTAATCTTTATTTTTTACCTTATTAATTATTGTTTCTTTTTAATTTTAGGTCTAAAATTTACTGATCAAATAGCAGTAGCATTAAATAGTTATTTCGTCTTTACAGTATTATTTAGATCTAACTGAATTAATTAAAAGTTAAATGAACTCATAATTTATTAAGCCACTCGCAATTAGACGGATAAGGGCTAATCTTAGGCATGTTAAGCGGGCATTATATAGTAGGTAGCACCAGGGTTTAGCCTTTTATTAGGTGTCAAAGCTAAGAATCTCAGTGAACAAGCCAAAGGTCGAGGTAATGAGAGAGGAGAACCAAAAATAATTAGAAAATGATAAAATCCAAAACGGTATCAAGTCACATGAAATGCAAGCAGAACCACTAGGTTAAAAAAAAAACACATCTTGAGATTATCTAATCCAAACAACCTCCTTCCCCAGAAATGCTAGCGTCATACTCGATGTAGAGTATCTCAGTTACTCGATTTAATCCAAGCCATCCGTTACCGTTACCAACTCATTGGCGCCACTTGATCATTGATCATCGATCGTCAAGCACACTCCATGGCATGCAACAAGACAAACTATGCTTTGTGGGTATTGGGCCCTTTTCCCTTTTATGATTGGTGTGCTTGTGGGCCCTTTAGTAATATTTCAGTTTTAGTCCTTTGATTCTTTTCCTGAGAAAAATCATCTCCTGCAGACAATAAGAAGGACAAAACTGAGTACATGGAAGTCTTCTCAATATTCATGTAAATTTTGTTCGCTTACCTATCTTTTTTTTTTACCAAAATAAAGTAGATTATAATAGATATGAATCATTCTACAATACAAATATAATTAGAATTATTAGATTACTCCTAATTTAATTACAACCATTGATATATTTTATAGGTATTGGTACACAAAAATGATCAATGGTTATAATTAAATAAAATTGAATCCAACAACTCTAATTTTATTTACATAGATATAAACGTTTGCACCATAGCAAGAGCCAATACATATATATTTACATTACATTAAGGAGGCCAGCACGTTTGAAACCAACACATATAAAAGGCGAGTACATATATAAGGGCTATAACATATTGCAAGCTAGTACAATTTGAAGGGCCTAAATTTAGACAAATTCCAAGATTAAAATTTCCCAACATTAGAGTTGAAACCCCAGTAGGTTGAGGAAGCTAGAAAGATAGCCATTGTATGGCTTCGACAGAGGCAAGGCGCACATCTTGAGACCAATCCGGCTTGAGCTGTGGGTTTCAAAGACTGAACCAGATGACTATGTCTAAACCTTCCAGCAACAAGAGAAGTAGATGGACTGAGATCAACTTATGGACTAACCAAGACAACCTTCGGCGATCCATAGAGGAGGCAAGATCTTCAACCATCCAGGCGGACAAAACACAAGTTGTATACTTGCAAAGTCAGTCTACACATTGAACAACAAGATGAGCTCTGACAAGCTCTTCTCTAGCGATTTGAGGTTGTGTTGCTCCACCATTCAAAGAAAAGAAGTTTCTGCAGCATTAGAAAAATATTAGAGACTATTAAGAGAATACAAAGCATTTCCAAAAGCAATTTCCATCAGTTCTACTAGCTGAGAGACAACTAAGCCGAATACATCATTGGCTTTTGGATGAAACTAACGTTGCGCAAGAGAGAAAGTGCTTAAACACGCAGCGGATGGTACTTAGAAAAGATCGGCTAGGTCGGACAATATGCAAATGTCCATAATGCAAACCACTTCATTCCTTACTGTGTAATGACTAGTGTGGATGATGAACAACTTTTCAGAAGTTTAGAAGGCCATAAATGGCTTTGGAATAGTAAGTGGGGGATAATTAATGCTAGAGAGAAGAACAAAGATGAAGTTAATGAAAAAAACGCAGGGTGTTGATCATGGTGTTATGAAGAAAATCATATGAAAACCAAGAAAAAAAGCCAAAAATGGCATTAAAAATAAGCCAGAGATGGCACCAGACATTGTAATTACTACAGTAAATTATGTGCGTATTATTTACGTGTCTTAGAGTTGAATTATCATAAATTTTAAATAGAAAATAATTTAATTTAAATAGTTTTTGGGTCAAATTAAAAGTTTGTTTAGTAATTAGTATTTGATTAGAATTTTTATTATTATTTGTCTATTTAGGAAGATATGTTTAATTTTTAATTAATTTTTATCTTTTGTAGGTGGACCCGCCAATTAAGGAGAAAATGAAGAATTTAAAGTTTATTTGTAAAAACTTCCAAAAGCTTCAAGCCAATTGCAAGCCATATTTGAGCCATGCAGAGCCAAATTATATTTTGATGATTAGGAAGCCGTGTGATGATTAGGAAGTCTCCTATTTTGCAAATTAAGAAGATTTAAGACCAAAGTGGACTCTCCCTAACCCTAGTTCTATATAAAGGAAATTAAAATACCTTTTGAAAAAAGAAGAGGAGAAACGCAGAGGCAAGAGATGCAGACGGCCAAAAGATTCGACAATTGTTAAAAAACTTTATTCTTCT
>CATIWM010448434.1:0-19082 GCA_949671775.1 Mallotus repandus
ATAATAAAAAATAAAAAATAAAAAACATGTAGGAGACACGTGAAGATTAGTCAATCAAGAAGATAGCATGCATGTATTACCAAGAAAGAAAAGATAGCATGCATGCACTGTTAAACATAGAAAATAAACATGATGGGTTCAACAAACAAGTAAAAGGAACACATAAAACACGTAACAATTATACTTTGAATCGGAAATTTAGTTTTTCGATTGAAAATAACAAAAATAAAATAAAATAAAATAAACTAAACAATGATTAGTAATTAAATAAAATCAAATAAAATTAAAGTCAAATAAATAAAAAGATAGAAAGGAGTAGGAGGAAATAATTTAATGGATGCAGTATTAATTCCGCTCAAAAGGTGATCACCATTAATGAAAGCATGTGGCTTTTATTATGCTCGTCTGTGAGTTTGAATTTATTTGGATATGATTTATGGCTAAGAACTAAAAGAAAAGTACGTAAAATAAAAGTAGGAAGGACTGTGTTTTGGCTCAAGGCAAAGAATCAGGAAAAGGCAGAAAAAAATCATCCAAAAACCCCCATGTGAAAAGAAAAGTACGTATATATAGATACAACCATGTAACCCTAATTTGATTACAGGATAAAAATAAAATAAAATAAATTATTTTTATTGTTTATCTAAAATAAATCATATTTATCAATATACTTATCAAAATAAAATAAAAATATTTATCAGAATAACAACTAATCAAAATCAATATAAAATAAATAAAATAAAAATAAAAATATGGACACCTTATTTTTATCGAAATTTGCTTAAGTCTGACCGGAATTACATAATTCCGGTCGGAATTATATAATTCCAACCAAAGAAAACAATGGTCATTTGTGGCCATATTTGGCCACTTCCCATTCAACCCTTTTTTTTTTCTTTTTTTTTTAATTTAATTTTTTTTAATTTTTTTAAAATTTTTTTAAAGAAAATAAATAAATAAATAAATAAAATTTAAAATAGGACTTAAAAAAAGAATTTACAATTTAGTTCAAAATCAATAAATCAGATTTAATAAATCCAATTTCATAGTAATTTTCATCATTGGGTCTTCTGTCGCATCCAAACTGTAGTCATTCCAAAATTGGGTGCTTACAATAGTCATCAAGTTATATGAGAATAAGAGGCCACTTTTGTTATCTTAGGATCATATCTATCATCCAAAAGAGCTTTTGTAGTGCAGGGATTAAAAATTTGAGAGAGATGAATGAATGTATCGAACTCGAGGATTGGGCATGGCATGCTTTATCTGTAATTTACTTAATGTCTGTTGTAATCACTTATTCATAATGTTCCGCAATGCAGAGAGATAATGTTGAAAACATTATAAACATGGAAGGAGGTGCATTTTTACAAAGCAAATTAGTACTAAGTTAAAAGAATTGCTACTATAATTTCTACTTCCTAATTTAAGATTACTGTTGTTGGCAAAAATATTGTTATGTGTGAAAGTGATGAATGTTTTCGAAAACACTGTCACCATGAAGGCCAAGGAGAAGAAATTGATGGGGAATGCTTTTTGAAGTAATGCACATTACCTATTTGATATAATGTATGAAACTAAAAAGTATAAAAGAAAGGAAAAATGAAAGAGAGAGGTGAAGATTAGAGAAGAAAAAGTAGACCCATTTGTTAGCAGCAACAGATCCAACGTAACTGGAAGTTTATATCAAAGTGGATGTCCATTTGATGAGAGGTTTGGTGTAATGATATAGAGGTTTGGTTATATATAAATGCAATAGATTTTCAAGAAAGTGAAGAATATGAAGAAGAAGAAGAAGAAGAGTAGAAGGAATGCTCTTGTGTGGAACAATGAAATACGAAGTCCTGAGTGTATTGTTACCCAGGCGCAAAGATTTCTGCAAGATTAGGAGTATGCTCAATCGATTGCTACTATCCATAACTCTTTGTGTAATCCTTCTCCAGTTCAATCATGTTGGCATCGTCCTTCCAACCATATCTGATGTTCTTTTTCTTGATCTTCAACAAGATGTTTTCTTTTTTTTTTTTTAAAAAAAAGGGTAGAAGGAGGTGAGGATTTTGATAAATTTAGTATTAGGGATATTATTAGTGAGCAAAGTGGATTGTCCAGTCAACTATCCACACAGCAATTGTGGGCTCCACTTAACTGAGGCAAATAAAAAAGTGACTGCCATGTAAGTGTTCAGTTAAGTCTGACTGACGGAGGGCATAATATGCAAGTTTTAAATAGTTGGTGGTTAGATTTGTAAGAAAAATTTGATAGGGTTTAATCTGAAAATGTTATAAAAGGTTAGGGCTTTTTTGTAATTTCCCTTTTTATTACTGATACTAATAAAAGTAAAAATTGTATTTATGGCCTTAATTTTACTATTAATACTAATAAAAGTAAAAAAAGAATTGCTTTTTTATTATTTTTATTTTTTTAGTGTTTTTTCATTGATGTTACAAATTCATCATAAAGATCATAAACATATTACAAATTGATGATCAAGAAGTATCAAATAATATTTAAAAAAAAAACTTGTTAGACATTTTTGTTTGTACCCAAATTGAATTTTGGGCTAAAAATTGTAAGCCCATTATTTTTAATATGATTAAAATTAAAAAAGCCCAAATTGAATAATTGAGGTACAGTTTGCAAAACTTAAGCTGGAGGATAAGAGTTGGATGAATCTAGAAGCAACTGTTCACATTCACAAGAGGCTTGGGGAAAAAAGTATCTCTGGAGTTCTAAAAATTTACTACGCGAATTTATTTCCTTGAAATGGAAGACTTCTAAGCTGTAGCAATTATTTGGAGAAGTAAATTCTAGCAGTATAAAAGGCAAGGGAATGATTGAAGATGGGACTATCTACAACATCCACTATATCTACATCAATCTACAAATTTAAAATCATTAGTCAATCATTTTCTTTAGTTTACATTAGCACTGTCTACTTTAGTTTTTGTACTAAGCTCTCAAATCAATACAATTTCTCTTTATTTGCTTAAATAGTCTCTTTATTTGCAAATTAATTTCCATCTATGAATTCCAAGCAAATTATGGTAAAGGAACTTGGGAATCCACAAATCGTTTGAAGAAGTCAGTTCATTTTGAGGACTCACTCCTCTGGAATGCTCGCAAATTCTCTAAAATAAAAAAAAATAGCTAACAATCTTTTGGCACACTCGATGGGACCCGTTTCAACAAGATGACAAAATTACTGAGAAATGGAAATGAAGTATCCGATGTTGGAGATTCAACAAACAAAACACCTAAAGAAGTGGTTGATGAATACTTAGAAGGAATTTCGACGCCTCATGGCCAAAATAAAGATGAGGCACCTACTGATCAAACAAGTTAGAAACTGAAAGCTGTTAACACTATTGAGAGTTTTGATTCTCAAGCTTTTGAAAAAGTCCTTCAGGATGCAGTACTTCAAATGGTTAATATTCTGAATCAAGCCACCATCACTATCAATGGCACTCTTGGAGGTATTAATAGTGTTGTTGGAAGTATTAATAACACTGTTGGAAGTTTTAAGAAAATTTTGCAGGATGTTGTGGATGCATTTTCCAAAAGGAGTGAGCAGTCATCCAAACAACATATTGTATCTAAGCTAGACATGGCAGAGGAGGAGTCTAGCAATTCTGTAAAAATTACTCCTTCAGTGCAACCGATTGTTGATGAAGGTATATTCCTCCACATTGAATGGATAAGGTGGGGCCTAATAATAAAGTAACTGCTCCTAACGACCCTAATGGCCGAAATGGGAATGGTAGTAATATGAATAATAATGGGCCTAACCAGTAAATATTTGGCAGGACTAACCTAACCTTACAGCGAAGAGTGTATGAACAAGAAGGAAGAGGCACAGGAGGCAATTTTCCCTAGGATTATATGCCAAATCCTGTAAGAGATGTTATACAGGAGTTGTATGGGTCGGGTCTGTGTCAAGTTGGCCGCCCAGAATTTCATAAGCCATACCCAAATGTGATAGACAGGGACAATCCTTATCCCAAAGGCTACTGAGTTCCTAAGTTTTCCCTATTCTCTAGGGAAAACGTACAATCAATACTGCAGCATATCACTCATTTTATAATTCAATGTACAGAGTTAGCAAACTATGAGAATTTTCCTAATTTTAAATTAATATTATTTCCTAATAGTTTGATTGGAACTGCATTCACCTGGTATGCAACATTGCCCAAAAATTATGTTCTCACTTGGCAGGAGATGGAGCAACAATTTTACACCTAATTCTTCATAACAGAGCTAAAAATTTACATAGCTAAACTTTTCAGGCTAACTCAAAAGGCCAGAGAGAGTGCAGATTTATTCATTGCCAGGTTTAAAAGAGTGAGAAACAGATGCAAGATCATGTTACCTAAGGGTGAATATGTCAAAATGGCATAAAAGGGTTTGGCTATTGAGCTGAGAAAGAAATTTGAGGGCATCGAATTCCATGATTTCTATGAACTCACTGCTAAAGTAAGTGAATATGAGGAATTTTTCAAAGAAGAGAACCAAAGGAAGAAGGCTTCAATGGGTACTTATTTTTAAGAGGTGTCTAATACTGAGGTTGCTACCGCTGCTGGATCTTGTGTTTATCCACTCTTGAAAAAGAAAACTCCTAAAGCAAGGAAGAAATCATAGGGTTCTAATCCTCAAGTGTAGTACACATTTCAAGTGTAAAAAACAGAGCAAATTTTTTATTTTCTCCTTAAGCAGAAATTTATCAAATTGCCACCTAATCACAGAATACCCACAGTGGAGGAGCTAAAAGGAAGAGACTATTGTAAGTATCACAATTCTTACAATCATTATGCTAATGCTTTTTGGGTATTAAAGAATGTGGTACATGATAAAATAAATAAGGGGTGCTGAAGTTTCTAGAAAGGAAGGATTCAATGCTGATTGAGGAGGATCCATTTCCTCTTGTAGCCACAATCAATATTATTGGTGCTGATCTTAGAACCTTTTTGGATTTGATGAAAAAGTGCAAAGAGAAAGAAGAAAACTGGGATATTCTTGGTCAACCCTCTAAGAAATTTGATTACAAGGTGAAGTATTCCAGACCTCCATCTGTAAGTATTCCTATGGAATCAATAATTCCTTCCGAATGGAGAGATGAATCTAGGAGAGGAAAATGGACACCCATACCAAAACTACCTCAGCACTAGAAATTCCATGGCAATAATTAGAGGCAACCAAACAGAGCTATAAATAATTGAAGACCTGCTCAGAACTGGAATTCATAAAAAAGGCAAGAAAAGTTTCCAATTCAAAAATTAAAATTTTTTCATAACTCTAACTTCTCTAGGAATGTCTATAATAATTATAGGTACAGACGTAGAAGGGAAGAGAATATGGTTGCCTCAAGGTTTACTAAAATAATCAAGATTTGTTGTTCCACCACCTGTGGATCTTAGCAAGGGCTGGCAATACATGGAGCACAAGAAATTTCCATAACGCTTAAAAGAAGGCTCCAAAGGTAAGAGAAAGAATAGTAGGTGCAAGATCAAGTAATGCAAGAGGTGAAACCTGTTAACAAGTCTAAATTTTGAAGATCCAAATACTAGTAAATAGGAGTCCATAGGGAGCTTAGGTTCTTAAGAGGTTGGCTTTGAAGGTAGCATGGAATTAGATGAAGATATGGAGATTGATGCATTTGAGATGGAGGGTAACTCATTGCATTATGGGTGTGCTACTACCTCAACCATGCTACCTCAGGAATTCATGATGCAAGAAGTTGAGAAAAATAAGCCCCAGGACACTTGGGGGGTAACTTCATCAAAAGAACTAGTAAAACACTTAAGTGGAGTAGTGATTCAGGCTATTAGGCCTGATCAACCTAAAAGAGTTATCCTTGAAAAGCCTTCCTTGGAAATGACCAAGCACATAAAACCTTTGTACATTAAGGCTTACCTAAACAGTAAGCCTTTCTCCAGAATTCTAGTAGACAATAACTCAGCCATAAATATAATACCACTCAAACTTTTTAATTCTCTTGATAAAAGTGAAGAGGACTTGATTTGTACAGATATAACTATTTTAACTTTTACAGGAGAAATTACTGGAATGTCTGGGGTTTTACCAATTGAGATCACTATTGGAAGCAAACGGTCACTTATTGCCTTCTTTGTGGTAGAGTTAAGTGCTAGCTACAATGCACTACTTGGGAGGGATTAGATTCATGCTAACTGGTGTGTGTCATCCTCTCTTCACCAGTTCTTTCTATTCTAGAAAGATAATGATGTTGAAGTGGTTTGGGCTGACAACAAGCCTTTTAGCACCTGTTCAGATAATTTGAAGGCTAGATTCTATGACGTAAACTTAGGGCCTCTCAAAATGTATGGAAGGAGAGTTAATGAAGATCCTAATAAAATCTATTTCTCGAAGGAAGATATGGAAGCTAAAGTGCAGGAACATTCAGATTTAATTTACAAAGAGAAAGCCATCGTGCCTTACACCTACTGGCCGATGGAGAAGCCAATCATTAAATAAATTGATGATTAGACATACAGAGAAAGAATTAGCAGTAGCTACAACTGCTATAAAGAAGTGTCTGATGCAACAAATAACAAATAAAATAATTAATGAAGAATTAGAGGTGAATGGAACAAAAATCATAGGTGAGGAAGAGTTTGAGGATGTTGATGAACTACAGATAGAGAATGTAAAAGAGGCACCACAATGCCTTCAAGATAATTAACATGAAGTTCAAGATCCTCTGGAGGAAATCAATTTTGACACAGAGGAAGAGCCAAGAATCACCTATGTCAGTTCTTTATTGCAAAAAGAAGGCAAAAAGGAGTTAATTGCACTGTTAAAAGAGTTTAAAGATTGTTTTGCATAGGACTACACAAAGATGTCTGGGCAAGATAGAGAGGTAGTTAAGCACCACCTCCCTATAAAGCCTAAATTCCATCCTTGTCAACAACCTCTAAGGAGACTATCAAAGGTGGTGGAATTAAAAGTCAAGGATGAAATCGAAAAATTGTTCAGAGCTGGCTTCATCTGGCCAACCAGGTATGTTGAGTGGCTTTCTAATATAGTCCTTATAATGAAAAAAATGTTAAGCTTAGAGTTTGTATAGACTTTAGGGATTTAAATTTAGCCACTCCTCAAGATGTTTATGTAATGCTTGTAGGTGACATGTTAATTGATGTTGCTTCTAGAAATGAACTTCTATCATTCATGGATGGCTTCTCAGGGTACAATCAATTTTTTATTACGAAAGAAGATGTCTCCAAGACCGTATTTAGGTGTCTAAGAGCAATAAGAACATTTGAATGGCTGGTCATGCCCTTTGGTTTAAAAAATACTGGTGCCACATACTAAAGGGCTATGAATGCTATTTTCCATGACATGATAGGCCACCACATGGAGGTTTACATTGATGATATAGTGGTAAAATCTAAAAAGGCCTAGCTTTAAAAGAATGAGAATTTATCAATTGAAGCTTAACCATTTTAAATGTGCTTTTAGTGTATAGGCTGGAAACTTTCTAGGGTTCTTGTGTATCAAAGAGGAGTTGAGATAGACAAGAACAAGGCAAAGGTAGTGCTTGAAGCCAAGTTGCCTCAAACTAAGAAGGGGCTATAGATATTCTTGGGGCAAGTCAATTATTTAAGGAGGTTTATCACTAACCTTGCTGGAAAAACTAAGGAATTTTCTGATTTGCTAAAATTAAGACAGGAAGCTGAATTCAAATAAGCTGAATTCAAATAGGAAGAGAGGCATCAATGTGCCTTTGATAAAATTAAAGATTATTTATCTAAGCCACCTATTTTAGTTCCCCCAAGAGAGAGAGTACCATTAAAATTATATATTTCAGCAGCAAATGAGTCCATTAGGTGTCTTTTAGCCCAAAATAATGCATTAGAACATGAGCAGGCTATATATTATCTTAGTAGAATTTTAACTCCCACTAAAGTAAAATATTCTTTTATTGAAAAATTATGTCTGACATTATACTTTGCTCATACTAAATTAAAGCACTATCTTTTGAAGCACAGAGTTTATGTGATCTCACAGATTGATTTAATGAAATATATGTTGAACAGACTAGTGTTATTAGGCAAAATTGGGAAGTGGTTGCTAAGTCTGATTGAATTCTCATTAGTTTATCATCCTCAAAAATCAGTGAAAGGACAAGCGGTTGCAAATTTTCTAGCAGATCATCCTACCCAGGGAATCATTGAAGAAGGAGACCTCCTAGTATACAGTGTGGAGACTCAACCTTGGGTGCTCAAATTTGATGGATCATCTACAGACAATTCAGTTGGGGCTGGTGTAGTAATTACATCACCATCTGGCACAAAAATAGCCCTTACCTTCACTTTGGACTTTGAGTGCACCAATGATCAAGCTGAGTATGAGCCCCTAATCATAGGCCTTAAAATTCTCCAAAATATTGAAGCTAAAGAGGTATTAATAGTTAAAGATTCTCAACTTGTAATTAAACAACTGATAGGAGAATATAGATGCACAAGCATGTCTTTAGTACCTTATTTTCCTACTGCTATTAAACTTGTTGATTCTTTGAAAATATGTCTTATATGCATATACCTAGAGAATCTAATTGGGAAGCTGACGAACTATCTTAGGTTGCATCTGGTTTAAGAATGTTAGAAGAATTAACTCGCAAGTTGATTTTTGTGCAGAAGAAATCTCACCCATCCATCCATGAAAGAGGACTACAATTTGAGTTATTCAATAATGACTTGAATGTGGTAGGGGATTGACGCACTGACATTAGAAGCTATCTGGAAAATCTTGCCAAGAAGTTTTCATTCGGAATTAAAGCTCAGGTTTTAAACTATGTCTTAATTGACAATGAGCTTTTTAGAAAAACTCTTAATGGACTGCTTTTGAGGTGCCCTTCATTTTTTCAAACCATAGACATTCTAAAACAGGTGCATAAAGGTGTTTGTGGTGCTCACTAAGTTAGAAGGAAAATGAGATGGTTGATCTGTAGGCATGGTTATTTTTTGCCTCAATTTTAAAAGATTGCATCACATATGCAAAAGGGTGTCAACAGCGTCAGAAATATGGAAGCATTCAAAGGGTACCAGCTGATGACCTAAATTATGTGGTAAAACCATGGCCATTAAGAGGTTGGGCCATAGATCTTATTGGAAAAATTTATCTAGCTTCTTTTAAGGGTCATAGCTTCATCATTGTGGCCACTGACTATTTTACAAAATAGGTAGAAACAATCCTCATGAAGAAAGTGGAGCAAAATGATGTCATCTCATTCATTAAGGAGCATATCATTCACAGGTTTGGAATTCCTCAAACTATCACAACAGACCAAGGAACAATGTTCACTGGTGATGAGATGAATGATTTCATTGAGGATTATGGAATCAAGCACTTGACTTCAACCCCACACTATGCTCAAGTTAATGATCATGCTAAAGCTTCTAACAAAATCATTATTGGCATACTTAAGAAGATGTTTGAAGATAACCCAAGAGATTGGCCAAGAATTCTATCTGAAACTCTCTAGGCATATAGGACTTCTAAAAGGGAAGCCACTAGTACTAGTCCTTTTGCTCTTACCTTTGAGCATGATGCTATTTTGCCTTTAGAAGTGTGTGTTCCTTTTTTAAGAATCACAAAATAAAATGACCTAACACCAACAGAATTCTTTGAGGATATGTTGATGGAATTGGAAGATGTGGATGAAGAGAGTTTGAGATCTTTTACCAGTATGGTAGTTCAAAAGAAGAAAGTTTCTAGATTCTACAATAAAAGAATTAAAAAGAAAAAGTTTGAAGAAGGTGACCTGGTCTGGAAAGTTATTTTGCCACCTGGGACTAAGGATAGAGAGCTTGGAAAATGGCCTCCTAATTAGGAAGGTCCATTTAAAATTCACCAAGTTTTAGATGACAATGCATACTGGTTGGCAAGTTTTGATAGGATTTCACATAAAAGGTTCATCAATGGTTGATATTTAAAAAGATATTTTCCAACTATGTGGGAGATAAGAGAGCATGCCTAAGAATTCTTGTAATGGCCTTTGGCCAAAATGATCACCAAAATATATTGGTGATATTTTTGTTATGTTTTGAATATAAGGTGGCATATATAGCTATTTTTAAAAAATAAATAAATAAATAGAGTTTGTTTATTTTTGTGTGTCATTTTTATTTTAATTAGGCAGTAAAGTTTGTTATAAACAGTGTTGTGAACAGTAAAGTGATGAAATTTCAGTAGCATTTCTGCTGAAAATTAAGCCTTTTGAAATACAATGAATGGTTGCGGTTTTAAGTGTGTGAATTGTTATGTGAAATGCACAAATTCAGCAAAGTAAATATGTCTAGAATAATTCACACTAATAATCTCCAAGCATCCATCACAGGCTAATAAGCCATGAAAAAACCTCAAGTGTGCTAAAGTTATAAAATATCCAAAGCCTAACTTAAGGCTATCATCAAAATACATAAGTCATATAATGAAGTCAAATTCAAGACATGAAAATCAGAGGGAATCAAAGTCAAATCCCTTAAAGGTGTCCCAAATCTCTAGGCATTTTTTCCTAGTCGTCATGGCCTCTTGATTATTACTTTATCCATCCAACAACAACATCTTTTTGACTAACCAAAGATTGTCCCATCATTTTGACTCTAGAAGTGGCAGCTTTATCTTCATTAGCCATGACTTTATTCCAATAAAGTAATTCTTCTCTCTTAGCTTCCAGGATTTGAAGTTTGGCTTTTAAGTCTGCTATTTCCTTTTTCTTATGGTCATGAAATGCCTTAGCCTTACTTTTAGCGATTTTCATTTGTTTCACTTTGGCTTGCTCAGTCAAGAAATCTTCTTTTTGCTGGTGAAAGAGGCTTAAATGTTTAGAGGCATCCAACTATGCAACACTAGAATCATCAAGATATGTAAAGCTCCAAATGACCTTATCCCTTAAAGTTGAAACAGTTGTTGACATGGTATTTTGCTCTAGAATTTTGAGATCACTAAGCAAAGTGGATCTCTGAATCTCCCATAGTCCAGTGATCTCCAAGCTAAGAAATGACTTTAAATATTCTTTAGCTTTATTAACTTGGTCTTGAGTAGGAAGTGGGCTGGTCACAGCTACTGGAGGGTTGTCAAGGAAACTGAGATCCAAAGCCAAGTCATCATTACCAAGGGAACACCAAGTCTTGGTTTTCTGCATGAAAAGACAAAGTGATTAGTATGAGCTTAATTAAAATTCAAGATTAAAAGAAAGTTGCAAATTCAAACCTAAATAGGAAGGGATGGAATATGAGTAGAAGCTAAAGGGGGAGAAGAAGTCTTGGCTTTTTGTTTGCTTAGAGTAGTTTATTGCATACAAAAAGAGATATCCTCTTCAAAGGAAGAAGACCCTGAGGAGCTTCATTCTTACGGATGTCAGCTATTTTTTTTCCAAAGATAAATGAGGTTTACAGAAAATAATATGTAGAAACAATGATAAAAGATGAGAACTTATTAGAGCCAAGAACTAAATTGTCACTCTCTTCACCTTTTATCTCTTCTATCTCAATTTTCGCTTTGCTATTGTCTGAAGTTTGCAAGGTGCTTAATCTAGAAGACTTGTAACTTAGTAGAGGAGGAGGGACAACTGCCTTTCTCTTTTTAGAACTTTTCTGGGCTTGTTTGCCTTTGCTTGGGGTAATTGTAGTTGCAAAAAGGATGAAGGTTAGTATGATACTAAATGAGAGCAAAATAAAATAAAGTGAAGTTGCTTACCTTTATCCTCATTAGGAGTAGACATAATTAACTCCTTGTATCTGTCTTCCTACCATTTCTGATAATTCTTAGTGTCACTGTAATCCATTGTGGTGCTACAATATATAAGGAGTCTTAATTCTTTTTGGATGTCTGCTACTGCCTCTTTAGAACAGGAATAAGGGTCTACTCTAAAAAGAGGGATGATATAGAAGTCTAAGGAGGAAGGAGGAATGCAGGGTTCTAGTCCAAACTGGTGGCTACATAGGAATGGCAAGTAAAATTCAAAAGAAAGAGAAAGTGAAAGGAAGGCCACTGTCTTTACAAAATGCATTCTTACCACCAAGGATAAAAGGCCTAGGAGTGGTGACTTTGCAAAAGATCTGTCTGTGGATCAAATATGAAAATGTCATAAAATGATTAAGCCACCTAGTTTTATCAATTGGACTCTCAAAAATAGATAATTTACTCTTGTTCCTATTTTTTTATTGCATGAAAAAAGAAAGAAGTTTTTCATGTTTCCAAGTGCATATAGAAGAAATGAGGATACTGCCAATGTCAGCAAAGGGTAGAATAGTAAAAATTGACAAATCATCAGTGAACTCAAGAAAGTAAGCTAAGAGCCAACATTGTAAGAACCAAGGTCCCCCATCCTAGGTAATGAAAAGGCTCTCTATTGACACTCTTCCTTAAATTAGAATACAGAATACCAAGAAGGATACACCCCAAACATAAACTATCTCTATGTATTAATGCTTTAGCCAGAGGAAGGTATTCAACACTGGCTCTAGCTGATGAAGGATAAAAAATATACTTGCAAACCAAGACCTAAAGGAAAACAATGTGTTCCTCAGCAAATGGTGGATTGGATAAAGGCAAATAATGGGAAATAACCTTGGGGTAAGAGTCAAATGTCCTAAAAGAGATATTTATTTCTACATATTGGGACTCATTAAGCAGACAAATAGTGTCATCTCCTAGAATGGGCAATCCGGTCATCATAAAGATGTCTAATAAAGTAACGATCATATGACCAAAAGAAAAGATAAAACAATTATAGGTAGGAGACCAGAACTTTAGTACAACTGAGAGAAGAGAAGGTTAGTATGTGATAGGCTTCATTGTCATATAGATAAACTGGGAAATGCCAAGCTTATCCCATAAAGTACTGCATTCAGGTTTTAGCTTTTCTACCCATCTATTCCAATCTTTGTAGGGTCGTACCCAAGATTTGGGGTGAAATGGTGCAGCCTTGCATTCTTTGAGGAAAATAAAATCCTTGGCTAGAGAGCCAAGATAAGAAAGTGGAGGACCTTCCTTGGGAATCAAACAAGAGGGGTAAGGTAGTAGGGTAATTGGAATATCATTTCTTCCTCTATATGAGAAGTACCTGAAATTTATAGCTGAGATGAGAAATGAGAGAAAAGAAGGTTGAATGGAAAAAGAGGTGAAGAAATATTTACCTGATATCCTTAATGGCAGGACAAAGACTTTTTTTGATATCCTTAATAATTTTGAGTTTAACTGCTTGTGAAATTAAGTGTTAGAAGAATGGAAGAGTAATAAACTCAATAGTGATATTTGGTAAAATAGCCAAATACAATAAGGTATACCTCAATGTCGTCCTTGGCCTCCTTAGAGTAGACAAGAGTCTTAGGAATATGGGCAATGCGTAAAGCTGCTAACTGGTTGAGAAAAGAAAAATCTCAGTATAAAGCATAGCTCTAATTTACAAAATAGAGGTAATGGAAATAAATAAATACCTGTTTTGGTGTAAATTTTGTAGCACTACTATAATCTGAAACCAATGGAGGTGGGGTGTGGCTTGGAGCATTTGAGGATTCAGGATTCATTTTCACTAGAAGCAGACAAACAATTAGTGAAAAAAGATAAGCATATCAAGATCAAGATAAGAGCAGAAATCCCCAAAGTGCACAGTAGAATAAGAGCAAATAAATATTTACTGAATTTCCAGGCAAAGATATATTAGAATAAAGGCTAAATTCATAATTAATTTGGCCTTAGGATAATAAATGCCTTGAGATAGAATGAGTCATGCAAATATATATGATTTTGGCTACTTATTGCTAAAATGAATAATTTTTGCTTTGGGAAAGTAAATAGAAGTGGTTGTGGTTTTCTAAACCACATGCTTATTCGCAATAATACATGAATACTTCATTGGCCATCACTGGCCAAACATGTCAAATTTGCATGGAAAATTGGAAGAATGCTTTTCCCCAAAGAAAATAACTTGCAGGTAAAAGTAAGTAAATGCAAGGAAAATTAATTCCAGATGGTTAAATTTTGGTAGATTCTTGCCAAAATGAATCTGGGAAAAGGGTGTTAAAAGATGAGAATGATGCACTTTAATGATTTTCCAAAAACAAAAGGTTTAAAGGTTTGATTTCTTAGAAAGGATAAGATAAAATATATTTTGGTATAAAGACTAAAATAATTATTACTTATCTAAGACCTTCAAGATTAGTGACTATATTGATGTCTAACAAGGGTTTACCTCATAAATTTTATCATGGATATACTATTGTTGGTTGAGGTTAACAAGTAAGTTAGTATCAGGGCCTAGGCTAAAATAGTGCTAAAAGTTGACTTAATGCAGCCATTTTAAGTTAAGTCCATGGAAATTTTTTGCTAAAACATTCTTTAATTTTGGCAAGACTAAGTAAATGTGAATAGAACTATGGAAATAATAACTGAAGTGGCTAAGGGTGATTTCAAGAAGTATGACACTATAAAAGATTAATTTTGGTTACAATTGCCAAAGGGATAATGAATCCACAAGTCCTATAACTTGTCAAAAATTGTAATCAAGTCCCAAAAAATTTTCTTTTTTTAATTGAGTCCTAGAAGCATTTAAAGTGTTTCACGTTAGTCAATCTCCGTTAGGTCAAACAAAATGGACTAACGTGGCTATTAGACCTCACCCAATGAACTGACATGTACAGCTAACTCATCAATGATACTGAACCCACAAGCCCTATAAGTTATCCAAAATTTCAATCAAGTCCTAAATTGTTTCTCTTTTAATTAACATGAAATAAAACCATTGCACAATATCCTTGAGTGATTCTTTTTTTTTCACTTTTATTGATCTTATTTTTTTTTTAAAATATGAAATTCTCTTTGCAGTTCTTAGATATTGAGTAATGAAATTTCTGAAATAGAGAATCTATAATTTTTTTAAAGATTTTTCAATGTATATTGATGATGGTCTGTGATGTTTGAAACAGAGATAATTTTTTGGAAGATTGTGCAATAATAAGAACAATAAAAGTGAAAAGAAAGAATCATTCAAGGATATTATGTAATGGTTTTATTTTATGTTAATTAGGAGAGAAACAATTTAGGACTTAATTAAAATTTTGGATAACTTATAGGACTTGTGGGTTCAGTATCATTGATGAGTTGGTTGCATACATCAATTCATTGAGTGGGGTCTAATTGCCACGTCAGTCCATTCCGTTTGAGATAACAGAAGTGAACTAATGTGAAACACTTTAAATGCTTCTAGGACTAAATTAAAAAAGAATAGGACTTAATTGTAATTTTTGACAACTTATAGGACTTGTGGATTCATTATCACATTGCCAAAATAGGACAAGAATAAAATAAATTGCATTTTTTAATTTTGGCCAAATAAGGCTAAAATTATTCTTTAAATAAAATTTTTGGCTTGAAGAGCTAAAAATAATATCTATTCCCCATAGTTTTATTTTGGCACATTATGTTAAAATAATTTTTTTTTATATTGGAACATTTAGCCAAAAGTTTTATGTTGCAAGATTTTATTCGACTAGAAATTAGGAAGGATGTACACTAAGACAAAGTTTGGCAAAGAAAAAGAATTACCTTTATGCTGAAATTAAATTACCAAATTAAATGCTTAGATAAAATGAGCCAAGTAAGTGAGTCTTGACTAAAGAAAAATCAAGAGTGTACACACCGACTTACATGCTAAGCTTGCTTAAGAGTAAAGTTTAAATTTATTTTTGGCTTTTAAAGTTAGCACTAATGGTGTGACATTTAGAGTGAATATGCATGTGGCTATGACAAAAACATAAACTTCGTCCATGTCAAGGAAGAAATAAAAGCAAAAAATTGGTGCTAGAAGTTTAAGCCAAATTTCAGATAATCTACACTAAAATCTCAACATTTTTGGCTAAAATTGTTTGGCTATATGAGTAGTTGAGTTGACATCCTCCCTAAACATGTAAATGCTTGGTAATTGACCAAATAATTGAAAAAAAAGCCAAGCCATGGATAAAATTTTTTGTTAAAATTGCATTTGTAATTCAAGAATGGGAGGTCATTTTAACTTGATTTGTTGAAATATGAGTAAGGATTTAAAATCTGAATTTCATTCTTGGACAAGTATCCAAGCAAACGAAGCATTCAAGATAGATTTGCAAGTTTAAAAGCCAAATTTAAATAGAATTTATTTGGCTAAGAGTTTGAAGTTATTCTTCATGCAAATTAAAGATATGGAATTATTTTGGCATGGAATTGCCAAAATAAAAGCCAAAATTTTACAAAGGCCAAACGAACTAAAATTTTTGGCTAATACGCATGTTTGGCATTCTTCACATCTCAAAGCATTTAAAGATGCACAGGTCTTAAAAAGTGGCCGAAATATGTGGTGAACATGTTTATGGTGGTTTTTGGCATAAGTTGCCAACATGTGACCAAAGAAACAAAGAATTAGTTTTTAAAATCAGAATTTTAAATTTTGATTTTACTACTCCTGTTAAAGCTAAGGGACTACGAGAATTGGGATTACATTTGGTCAAAAACATGACCAAAGTAAAATTAAATTCACTTGGCTAAAATACACCAAGAATTCAAAATGATGATTCATGCAAACTTGGAAATTCAAAAATTATTTTGGCATGAACTTGTCAAAATGAAGCCAAATACACTTTACACAAAAATCCCATCATGCCATAAATATCACAAGATAAATGAAACCTTTGAAGATAGCTAAACTTATCAAGTCAATAGGCATTTGGCTAGATAAATAATTTAAGTTTGCCCTCAAAGTTCATTAAGTGATTAAAATTAACATATTGTGTGTGGCTAGTGGACAAATGTCGTCCCCCTGCGGTATGGTACAATGTCGTACATTTCAATGATTTTTTTTGTTTAATTAGAAATAGTCGAATCATAATGCAACAATTGTTTGGCTACAACCAAGCTCAATATCAGTTAATCAAGAGTTATTTTCTGTTCATAAATGCACACTATCATCTCAAGAAAAGCAAATGCTCACTCTAGCACTAAAATTGCAAATAAAAAATTACATGAGTTCATCCTAGAATTAATTCACAAGAACAATCCAAAAATTTGCAAAGAAAGCAAAATACCTCTTTTTTTTCTTCCTGAAATAAGTCTTGAGAGATGATTTGCTTTGGAGAATTGGTTTGAGATTACAAAAATAACTTGCACAAGGTGCAAAACCCAGGGGTGGAGGTGTGCAAATGAGAGCATGATTGGTAGCTTCTAGCGACATCAAGCTTGGCAAAAGAATAACATCGATGGAGGTGTTTCCCGAAGCAGCAGCAACAGTGGCGATGGCAGCGTTATGCTGCCTGTCACTGTGGAAGTGCATAACATGAGCAGCACGTTGTTGCCCACCGCGTCGCATTGACGAAACAGCCCCTGGTTGCTGTTTGTTGGCACAAATAAATGACGAGGTCTATTTTACATTGGTTGTTAAACGTCCGATAAGAGATGGATGGTACTGTCCAAAGGGTGAGGTGACCAAAAGAGAAGAAAAAGAGGAAAAGGAAAAATAAGGAAAGGAGAAAGAAGGGAAAAGGGGAAAATAGAAGACGAATTTGGGGAATTTTTAGGAAAGTCTAGGGTTTTATTAAATTGTGATTTTTGAAATGATAAATCTGAATACTGATTTGAAGGAGAGGTTAAAGGAGGATTTTTTAGAGATGGTAATTTTAAAACACTAGGTTCTTTAGCAAGTGAATTTTTTGCTTGGGGTTTTGATTCCTGAGAATTTAATTCTTGAGAAAAATTTTGGAGAATTGAAGATTGATGGTTGTTGGATGGGGGTAAATGCTCATTAATTACTAAATTCAAATTTTGGTCTTGGGGATTTGAATTTTGAATTGGAAGATTAGGAGAGTGTTCTTAAGTAGATGAAGATGAAGACTCGGGACAGTAGTATTTTTTAATCCATCTACCTCTTTCCAATAATCTATCTAAATGGTCTTTATGGGCTTTTTCTCGTTCCCACTTTTCTCGATTTTTTTGAGATCACGAGAAGCAATTACACTCCAATAATATTCGTCAAGTTTACCAAATTTTACCTTAGGTCTAGGCATGAGAGTGAAGAAAAATAGATGAAGGTGAAATTTTGGTTGCAAAATTCATATTTGGAGTTTATATATAGGAAGATGGGCTTACTTACATGTTAGTTAGCATTGGGCTTAGCCCAAGTTAATAACATGTGGGGGGCATTGTTTGTACCCAAATTGAATTTTGGGCTAAAAATTGTAAGCTCGTTATTTTTAATATGATTAAAAATTAAAAAAGCCCAAATTGAATAATTGAGGTTCAGTTTGCAAAACTTGAGCTGGAGGATAAAAGTTGGAGGAATCTATGAGCAACTGTTCACATTCACAGGAGGCTTGGGGAAAAAGGCATCTTTAGAGTTTCAAAAATTTACTACGTGAATTTATTTCTCTAAAACGAAAGACTTCTAAGCTATAGTAATTATTTGGAGAAGTAAATTCTAGCAGTATAAAAGGCAAGGGAATGATTGAAGATTGGACTATCTACAACATCCACTACATCTACATCAATCTACAAATTTAGAATCATTAGTCAATCATTTTCTTTAGTTTACATTAGCATTGTCTACTTTAGTTTTTGTACTATGCTCTCAAATCAATACAATTCTCTTTACTTGCTGAAATAGTCTCTTTATTTACAAATTAATTTTCATCTCTGAAATCCAAGCAAATTGTAGTAAAGGAGCTTGGGAATCCACAAATCGTCTAAAGAAGTCAATTCATTTTGAGGACTCGCTCCTCAAATTTTGTTTATTTCTTGTTGTCACATTAGTTGAAAATTTTTTATTGCTTGTTTTTACAATAATTGAAGATGTTTAGTTTATAATCATTCATTTAAAAAAAAAAAAGTTTTAAGAGAAAAAAAATGTTGAACAAAAAAAAATTGAGAAAAAAAGATGAAGACGGTAGAAAAAAATGTTGAATAAAAAAATATTGAGAAAAAAATAAAGAAAGTACCATTAAATAAAAAAATATTTAGCAAAAAAACATTGAGAAAAAAATAGATGAAAATAGTAAAACAAATGTTGAGCAAATAAGACATTAAGAAAAAAATAGATGAAGATA
>CATIWM010448494.1:0-11293 GCA_949671775.1 Mallotus repandus
TTAAAACAAAATAATCATAAAAAAATAAATAAATTGATTAAAACATGCATCTAATGATTTCTAACCCTAATATAATTTACATGCAACCTAAATTAACTAAGGCCACCATTAATTTTAATTAGGGTTTACCAAATAAACCTATTTACTAATCAATTTTTAAAAAGCAATAAAAGTAGAGGGTTTCACTATGATCCCATTAATGGGGCTATTACAATGATCTACAAAACAAAATAATTAATTAAGTACAAACCCCCAAAAAAAGAACATAAAATAAAATAAACAACAAAACAACCAAAAATTAAATAAACCCTAAAAAACTAAATTCAAGTACACAATAAAAATCCATAGCATTCAATGGGTCTTTATGGATTCTCCATAGATTTTCTCCATGTGTTCATATCACCCATCCATCATCATAAGTACACAAAAAAGAACAAATATGGATTAGTAATTAAACCAAATTAAGAATTAAATCAAAACAGAATCAAATAGAATAATAATAAAAATGAAATTAAAAAATAGAAAAGAGTAGAAAAGAGATGGTTTAATGGATGCAGTATTGATTTGCTCCTTATAGTGGTGTAAATCACCGTTAGTTTGAATATATCTTCAATAATTGATTGGTTCTTCTCCAAAAGACTTACTGCTTCTTTTTTAAAAAAACAGCACGTGAAAAAGAAAAAGTTTTTGGTTTGTGTATATAGGTGTGCGGCGTCAAAATTTTTCTCCCTAGAACTCTCCCTTTTCAGGAGAGTTTACTGTGAGGTTTATATAGAAAACCTAGCTCAAATCATGTACTCTTTGTGACTTCTCCCTTGTGAGTTTTGGTTTAAAAATGACTTTTAATTTCTAGAAAAATCTAGATAAATCCTAGAAAAGGGATTTATCACATCATTCGACCAATCAAAAATCAGAAAAAATAATTTTTATTTACTGAAAAATCAAGAAAACAAACACAAATAGAACACGGAACAGCATAATCCTGATCGGGATTATGTAATTCCGATCGATTCTGTTACTTTACTTTTTAATAGATTTGTCGAAAATCTACTGTCCCGATCGAAAATTCAGTCTTCGATTTTTTTTTTTACTTTTAATTGCAAAAAGACCCCTAAAAAAACAAAATTTTACAAATTAAGTCATTTGAAAAACCAATTAATTTCTTTTGAAAATGCAATTAAGCTTTTGAAATGTCAAACCTCAAATGTTGAAGATCTATTTATAATATTTTCATCATTAGAGTCCTCTGTCACATCCAAACTCCATCATCTCGAAATTGGGTGCTTACAAAGACCTATACTACATAATTGACCAACAGATAACAAATTAAGACTTCCTTTAGGGATAAGATAGGTATTAACAATAGATAACTCAAGAGTAGAAATATGACCAATATGGGTAATAAACATAAATGAGTCATTAACAGTATGAATAGAAGAAAGATGAGATGAAAACACTTTAAAAATAAATAATTACAACATGTTATATTAAAAGCCCTAGAAGATTTACTTGGTATGGCAAACATAGCAGAAGACAAATTCTTACCAGAAGTAGGTGAATGATGATTTAAAAATGCTTAAAGATCATGCAGATAGAATGAAATATTATATGATGATGAAGTAGGAGATGGATTAGAATTGGCAATGATAACAACAGAAGAAGTTGGATGCAGATTATTTTGAAACTATAGAGAAAAAGTTGTAGACCTACAAGATTATTTTTTAGTCAATTTTTGACAATTTGAAATATGATGACCGGGTTTTTTACAATAATGACATTCATTTAAGCCATGAGAGTCCATCTTAGATGTAGCTGCAGCAACTACTAGGGTAGGGCCAGAATTAGAAACATAACTAAGTCACTGCGTTGAGATAGTAGGGATCCAAGGCGAGTTTCTTCTAGATTTTCCTTTTTGATGTTTTGGAAGTTTATTTGTTTCTAACTTTATTTCTAATTAAGTATAAATTATAAAAAGCCGTCTTAGGGCCGTAAACAAATGGTTGTTGAATTTTAATCAAATTAAGTGAGGTTTTTTCTTAACTTTGTTATTTTGAAACTTTTCAAGTTTGCTTGGATTGTTTCACTTCTACCTTTCACTACAATTGTTAGGTAAGATTAAGCTTAGGATTGTGTCATTGTTCATCTTTTAATAGCTAAGTATCTTGCTTCAATTTAAGAAGCAAGGGTTTAGCTCCATTAACACAACTTATCCTTGATGATCCTTGGACTAAGATTTCAAAGTTGGATGCGTGTTTTATCTCTATTATATGCAGGGTTCATATCAGTCTCAAACAAGTTATGTTATAGAAATTTGATTTCGTTGAGCATAAAAATCCTGAGTAGTTTGACGTAGCTTTTGAGTCATGAAATGCAACGTACTCTGTAGATAATATTGAAAAGTTAGATCATTAGTTACATACTGCTTTTTCAACATGTCCCATATGTCCATTGTAGACTCATAATAGCCAAATTCCTCATAAATTACATAAATTGATGTATTTTGAAACCAAGTAATGATTTGATGATTTTTGCAATCCCAATCTTCAAGGCATTCTCCATATTTAGTGTTAGTCTTTTCTGCACTTTGCTTAGGAGCTTTGACATCCCCAGTAACAATTCTCCATAATTTTCTTCCTTAAAGAAAACTAGACGTAGCTTGAGACCATGAGATATAATTTGTACCATTTAAAAGAATATAAAAAGGTCTAGATAGCTCATATCGTCCTTCAGTAGAAGATATGATTGTAAAAATAAATAAAAGGTAAATTAAAAAGATGAAAAAATTGAAAGAATGAAAAGAACAATTTTAACTATTATGGATTTATACAAGCTTCGATACAATGATAAATAAAATATTGAGAAAGAAATAAGAAGAAAATTATATTTCTTGTGTGTCTTCCATAACATACAGAAGGGGTATGTATACCAAAGGCAACAACTCATAAAGAAATAAACTCTAATTTTCTCCTAATTACATCTTAAATTGGTGGTCAAATATACAATAAAATAGAAAGTGTACAACAATACACAATTATAGAAATACATATGTCAACACTCAATATGTTAATACCTATATAATTTGTATTCACCACATTCATCAACTAGTGAGATTCAATAGGTCTTCTAGGGATCTAAAGGTGAATTTTAACAAAATAAATTTCTTAAATATTGAGGGGAAGTTTCGAATATAAGACTCAAGATCATTCACTCTGTGAGACAAATACCCTACCACCTTTCCCGCCCCACGTGAGGTCTACTGTAAGAAAAACAATTATATTTATTCAATTTTATGTACTATTTAATAATTGGTATACTTTGGCCAAAAAAAAAAACAATTGATATGCAACGCGCCAAATGTATTGAAATTTCTTATGAACTTGTTCAAGTCAAATCTTTTTTCTCATATTTTTCTTTGAATAAACTAGATATTATATATTTATGATAAATAGGCTTTTTGATATTAAAAATTTATAGCAATTAAAAAAAAATCTTTTCCGGTGTAGATCAAATATCTTCAATAATTTGCTTGTTCATCACCCACGATTATAAAGAAAGCACCTCCATAGCAACTGTGTTTCATTTCTCTCCTTTCTCAAGCTGAAATTTTCTTTTGTAGTTATGGAGTTCTTTAACAAGACCAAAGTAGTCAGATTCAGGAGCTACCATGATAAGTTCCTAATCGCAGACGAGGATGAAGAAACCGTTCGGCAAAGCCATGACGGAAGCTCGCATAGAGCACGCTGGACTGTTGAGTTCATCCAAGGCAATTCACACCTTATCAGATTAAAAAGTTTCAATGGCAGGTACCTAACAGCCTCAAACGAGCAATTCCTACTAGGCATGACCGGCAGAAAAGTCATGCAAGCCATGCCGGTGTCAGAGGACAGTTCATTTGATTGGGAACCCATAACAGAAAGGTTCCAGGTAAAGTTAAGGACCAGATTCGGCAAGTTCCTACGTGCAAATGGAGGTACACCACCATGGAGGAACTCGGTCACGCATGATATTCCACATAGAACTGCTACCCAAGATTGGGTTCTTTGGAAAGTTGATATGGTGGACATACTAGAATTTGATTCAATTCCTGGTTACCTATCTCCTGCCTCAAGCTTTTGCTCGTCGTTTTCATCGGATTATGCTGGGTCAGAGAGTCCCAGTATCGGTTCTATATCTGTGAATCACGTATCTAGTGATAGATATGAATTAAGAGAGGTATGTATGAGTTTCTTTCTTTAGTTATATGTTTTGTTTTATTGGATATGGGAACAACTTCTTGGTGTTTTAAGAGAATTTTGCTCTCCAACCATACTGCAAAGTTCACACTATTTTTGGAGTACTGGATGAATAGTCCCACACCATCATCCATTCCATTTTTATGTTTATACTACTTATTCAGATAGAAATTTGATAAAAGGTTATACTACTTAGTTAATTTCTTGAAATAATTTTGATGTTTTTCAGTTAATATATTCTTTAACTATGAAAAATATAATATATGCTTTAAAGATTTCAGATACGTGTTCAATTAAAAAAACATAAAGAATGCTCATTTTATTGGTGTTAGCCGGGTTCATTGATGTACATTTAAAGATTAACAACGAAAGATCAAGTTCAAGTCAAGCCAATAAAATTGAACAAGTCAAATTTTTTTTTCTATTTATTTTTAATTTGATAAATAAAAGTCAAGGTTTTCCTTATCAAAAGTACCTAGATCCTCACCTAACAACAGGAGCTGCCAATAATGACCTATCTCTTTTGCAAGTCGACTGCTTATGAATATTATATATTAATTAGTGAAAAAAATAAAAATAATATTATAATTTTTTTTTAACACTAGGGGAGGGAGAGAGAGGGGGGGATTCGAATCCCTCCCTTTGATGTCTCATCCCGTGGATAAGTAGGCAAGTAGTCAGTCCATCCTAAGGTGGGGAGGCAATATCATAATTAATTGACCACACTTAAATATATCCATTTGTATTTATGTGTTTGTATAGAAATGAACCACATAGGAATAATATCATCTCTTCTTCTGACGGTGCTGCTATTTTACCAGTAATGTAAAAAAAAAAAAAAAGAATTAACTTTATTTTTTCTATAAATGAATGTGGTGTTGCTGTTTTATAAAAAAACTAACGTTTTTGTTGATTCAGAGTAAAAAATTTCAATCAGTTAAAAAAAAAAGCAAAAATTTTGAATGAATTCACAAGTTCAAATAGATGTTAATAAAATGGTCACTAATAGGATCCATCCAATTTGAATTTTGGAATATTTAGGATCTATATACCACTCAATTAAAATTTATGTAGCTTTCAGATACTAACAGCATTAAATGTAAAAAAAAAAAAGAATAAATAAATAAATAATAAAAAACTAATACATGCAGCAAATTTGAAGAAACACAGATTAAAGACCACTCACTAGTAGTTTGTTATTTTATGTATATATATAACAGCAGGTGCGTAACTTGCGGTATTGGATATTTATAGATAAACAAATTTTAATGCAGATAACAAATTTATTGAAATGTAGATGTCTTTTTTCCTTACCAAATTAGATATGACCTACTCATTCCAATCAGAGGGCCAAACTCCAAGTTTAGAAGAATCAATCTTCTGAGGCAGCACCAGCCATTTTCCTTTTCTAGGTACTATCATTTCACCTTCTCATATGTGCAATGAGAAGACAGACTAAAAGAAAAACAAAATTTAGAGAAAAGGAGCTGTTGTTTTGTTACCTTGGAACGGAATGCTATAACCATTTTATGCATACATATATATACGATGTCTTCCTTTTTCCTGCTTAAACTTTGATCTTAAAAATAATTTCCAGATCATTTTACATCTAATCTTTTTCTTGGTTTTATCCAGCACAAGGGCATGGAACTTTTCAAAAAAGCCAAAGTGGTTCGTCTTAGAAGCCACCATGACAAGTTCTTAATTGCAGATGATGATGAAGAGACTGTTACACAAGATCGAAATGGTTTAATCAAGAATGCCAAATGGACAGTAGAAATTGTCGAGAAAGCCGGTTGTTTACGCTTCAAGAGTTGTTACGGCAAATACCTGACAGCTTCTAACATGCCATTCCTGTTGGGAATGACAGGGAAGAAAATTCTGCAGACATTGCCAAGAAGATTGGATTCATCTGTTGAATGGGAACCCATTAGAGAAGGAATGCGGATGAAGCTTAAAACACGTTATGGACAATATCTACGAGCAAATTCAGGCTTACCACCTTGGAGAAATCACATCACACATGATATTCCTCATAGAACTTCAACCCAAGATTGGATTCTTTGGGATATGGATCTTGTGGAGATGAGAATACGAGATCAGCCGCAGCTGCCGCCGCCGCCACAATCCATAACTCAACGACCTGAAGTTTTGCGTCCAGAACCACCACAACCTAGCAACAATAATCAAGTTGAGTCTGTTGCACCTTCCCAACGTGGTTCTCCCATCGGAGTTTCGCTTCCATTTCCTAAATATTCAAGAACCGAGGTACAAAATGTTTATCTTTTGCCAGTTTTATAGAACCGTTTGTACAACAGAAAAATTGACCGAATACAATTATAATGAATTATTTGATACAGTCTGATGAATCATATGTGTGTGTACCCGCAAAGAATGAAGGGAGGCTGATTCATTATTGTGTGGCAAATGACAACGGTGAAGTTGATGAAAATAAAAATAAATCACTCACTTTCAAGGGAAGTATGTTGGAAGAATTAAAGCAAAAATTGGAGGAAGAGACAGCGCTACGAGATATCCTTGTTTGTTCTCGAAATCCGTTGAACATGAAGCTTTATCCCCTCCGATTACATCTTCCTCCGAACAATGCAGATATGCATGTTGTTGTTGTTCCCTCTTCAGCAAAAGATTAGTTTCTACCATCAAATTAAAAATGGTAGGATCCAGAGATTTGGTTTATGCTAATCTAACGATGCTTGTCTTGTGCAACTCAACAGAATCATCAAGTATTGGGCAGCCGGCGTGCGACTCCAAATTAATATGCATAAATGGTCAGGTTGGCACAGTTCAGACTGGATCATTGTGTCAAGCTGATTCTGATAATTCAACGGCTCATTGTATTGGAATTTATTTGATGACAGTCAGAATTTTATGGTTCTCTTTCATTTCTTGTGTTTTATATTCTTTTTATAGTTCTTTTTGCAATAATTAACATTATTGTGATTCTTTTTTTTTTTAAGGATTCGTAGTTTTACTTTTGATCTGAAAGTAAATTAATTGTGAACACTCAAATTTTTAGGTCATTGCAGGTCTAGCTAATGTATGTTCCAGACGTGCCTACTTGTTTTCTGGCCAGTTCTTTGCAAGTCAGAGACCACAACTTCAGGCACTAGTTTTATCTCTAGCTTCTAACAATTCTCATAATTACTTTTCATCGGATCTTTCATCTAATTAAGGTTTAAAATAGCACTTGAAGAAGCTCTATTAGTTGCTTTGTTTCGATATTGTTGTGTTAAGCAAATCAATATTGTTGTGTTAAGCAAATCCCCATATACAATACCAATCTGGCGGTATGGAGCCATCATTGGTTGCTTTATGGCCGTGAGATTTCCTGCAAGAGAACAAGGACTATTTTCATTCAACAAACATTACATTCATGCAACAAACTGTACAATGATAGCTGAAAGCCTTAAAATGATTTACCCGACAAGCTATAGAGAAAACGAGAAAGTAATAAGTAATTTAGTGATTGGCTATAAGATCAGCTGTGCTTCTGAAGACCTGTGAGCTTCCATTTTTCTTTATATAATGTCCTTATCGAAATACTTCTTGTTTGGTGGTACTTTTTTTCTAAAGTGTATATCTCTGAAATATGCTTAGGAAACCTCCAAATTCACAATATTCCCCACACTGAAAGATTAATTTGACATTATGTTATTGATATGATATAATTAAGTATGGCGATAACATTTCTAATATTGCATGCATTTGAGCTACAGCTTTATTTGACACATCTCCAGAAACAAACTCATTCACCATCCCATCCACTTCTATCATACTACAACCCGGTGTTTTCTTCAGCCCTCTCTCACCAATCATCCTGTTTATCTTAGATGCATCCTCACCTCTTCCGCTATTCAAATAGATGTTTGACAACTGAACAAGAGCTGCATCTTCTTCATTTTTATTACCATCTTCTAGTCGTAGAAGCTCCTTAACCGCAAGTTCTGCAAGCTCAACATTCTTATGGGTTCGACAACTACTTAAAACAGCCCCCCAAACCGAAGCAAGTGGCTTCAAAGGCATTCTCTTTATAAGCGCCATTGCTTCATCCCATCGACCTGCCCTGCATAGCAAATCCACCACACAACTATAATGTTCATGTCTTGGTACAACTCCATATCTTGCTTTCATATTGCATAAAAGAAACCAGCCTTCCTCTTGCAAACCTGCATGCGTACAAGCAGTTAAGACCGCAAGGAGGACAACCCCATCAGGCCTAAGCCCATCTTCCACTTGCATTCTTTCCAAGGAACTAATTGCTTTCCTTGCATACCCATGCATTGCAAGTCCCCCAATCATAGCTGCCCATGAAAATGCATTCCGTTTAGGCATCTCTTCAAAGACTTGGATAGCCATATTTATACATCCACATTTTGCATACATATCAACGAGCGCAGTTCCAACAAAAACATCACATTCCAGTGATTTTTTCTTTACATAATCATGAATCCACTTCCCTTGCCAAAGAGCACCCGATTTAGCACAAGCTGCTAATGCAGTAGTCACACAAAACTCATCAGGCTCAACCCTCATAACAAACATATATCTAAAAACCGTCAAAGCCTCACTCTCTAAATTGGAATTGATATAACCATTCATAAGTACATTCCATTGAACAACTTCTGGATGAGAAATTTCATCAAACATCTTATGTGCATGACCCATTAATTTACACTTTGCATACATTCTAATAACCGCAGTTTGAATATGTCCATCTGATAAAACAATTCCACTTTTACATACCCAACAATGGATTTGTTTACCCAAAAAAACCCAACTCGCATTTGCACACGCAAATAGAACAAAATGAAACGTATGGTTTTGGGGCTTAATATTACCATCTCTTAACATGATATCAAAATAATGTAGAGCGAAATGAGGATTTAAGCTGCGAGTATAAGCTCTGATAAGAGTGTTGAAAATAAAGGAATTGGGTACTTCGATCTGGTTAAATAACAGAGAAGCGTACGAGAGATTACCATGTGGAGAGAGCGCACAAAAATCAATGAGTTTGCTTATTGCATAGTTGTTTGTGTGAATGCCATTGACAATGAAAGCTGCGTGAGTGGCCTTGAGTTGTCGCATGGTTGAACATTGTTGGGCTAAGAACATGCAGTGCTTCCATGCTTGAATGCTGAATTTGGTCTCTTGTAAGAGTTGGGTCATTTATGTATGTACGTATCTTTTTGAGTTTGTTTTGATTTGAAGCACTTCAATTAATTCGAACAATTCACCAATGTCTAGATTCAGCATTGCTCACTGCACTTCAATATGCAACACAGAACGCGTGGGAGAAGTGACAAAAGTGAGTTGAGAAGAGGAGGGTTCCAATCTGCACCTCTCTCCCCCGTCCGTTATGGTGCTGAGAATTAATGATATGTAGTAGCTCAAAAAAAAATATACATCACAGAACACGACAATTATATATAGCACTGCTTCAGATATAACATTAAAATAAGAAAAATTATTGCTTACACTGGTGTTATATTCGCGACGGCGAGATTTATAATAAAAAATATATATCTTATTTTTAATAATTAAATGTAAATTTTTTGGTTAATGTATTATAAATTTTACAATAAAATGTAATAAATCTAATACAGATAAAAATTTCTCCAAAAATAATGCCCACTCTACGTTGGATTGATTATAAATATAAATTAAAATAAAATTTATTAATTATATAAATTATTGTTGTTGAAAAAAATTAATTATCTAATAGCATCATAGAAAATAAAAAAAATGATAATTAATATTACAAAATTAATAATAGTAAATAGCAAGAGCAATACCCAATGTTATTAGAGCAAATTACATTTTCTTTCATGAGATTTGAACTAATTCACACTCACCTCCATCTAATTTGAAAATGAAATTTTCACGTTTTAATTATGTTAACACTTAAACCTCTCTGTTAATTTTTAAATCCCTCTGTTAGTTTTTCATTAAATTTTTATATTAAAACAAATTTAACTCTCTCTATTTTATAAAAATAAAACAATTTAATTCTTTAATTATTAAATGGCATAACTTAGTCCTTCATTTTTTTATAATTGTTTTAATTTAAATTTTGACACTAATTAAATTTTGAACATGTATGCATATATCCATCAATACATCAACTTAAAAATTAAGTTGTAATTTTAATAAATTTATTTATATTCATTTTTATTTAATTTTATTAATTTTTGTTCCATTTGAAGTTATTACTTATGTAAAGCTAAAGTAATATACAAAGTGAATCACTGTAAATGATGCAAATTAATGAAATAAAAAAATAAAAGAAATATGAATTAAAATTGATGATATTATCAAAATTATAATTTTATTTTTTAAATTTTAAAATGTTGAAAATATGTATAATTGTTGAAAATTTGGTAATAGTTGCGATTTTAAATTTTAAATAATTAAAAAATAAAAAAGAATAATTTTTTATTTTATTAAAATAAAAAGGATTAAAATGTTAGTTTTTGTTAAATATGTGGAATAAAACATCGTATTTATTGAGATACTACCAAAAAAAATTAATGAAAGAGTAAAAATATTGATGTAATTAAAATTAGGGGATGTAAAAGTTTGATTTTCAAATAAAAAGAAGGAAGGTATGAATTAGGTCAAATTTTAGGGAGAAAAATGTAATTTATTGATGTTATTATAACAATTGAAAATAGGAGTGGGCAAGAACTGTCAACCTTAGAAAATTATAAAATTTGTGGTGTTGTAGTAAATTTTGAAATTTTAAAAATAAAATTCTTAAAATTTTATCAATTTTAAAATTATCATATTGTACTATTCATATCTAGTTTTGGCCCTCTCAAAATTAGAAAAAAAAAATCCAATAATGAAGAGTTCAAGCTGTACGATGGCCTGATGTTTCTTTCTTCTCTTTCAAAAAAAAAAAAAAGTTGTACGATGCAAAATTATCATGTTCGGTTCCTTCGCATGATGGATTTATAAGAATTCACCCAATAACAAAAAAAAAAGCCTGATTTGAATATATATATATATATATATATATATATATTTTACATATTTTTAAA
>CATIWM010448534.1:0-16587 GCA_949671775.1 Mallotus repandus
CTTGAGAGGATCAATGATAACGCCTACAAGATTGATTTGAAAGGTGAGTATAATGTGAGTGGTACATTTAATGTTGCTGATTTAACTCCTTTTAATGTAGGTGATGAGCTTGATTCGAGGACGAATCCTCCTAAAGAAGGAGGGAATGATATGGATGTGACCAAGCTTGAAGATGGTGGTGGCATTTCCAGAGATAAAGCTAAGGATGGGCTTAATGGAGAGGACAGCAAGAAAACCAAAGTTAAAGTTAAGGATCCATTAAGCATACCATAAGGCCCAATTACAAGGTCAAGGCCCAAGAAGCTACAAGAAGCCTTAATTGGCTATATGCAAGATTGGGCTAGTCAAGGAAGTTCAACTGATTATGCTAGGTTTGGCCCAAGTGAAGACACAATTGAATGGGCTTTGTTTAATGTTTTGCAAGTCCAAATACATGAAGAACAATGTGGGCTAGTATATGGGCTAAAATATTTTATTTAAGCCCAAAATTATGTTATTTGTTATTATGCTTATGTGGCAGCTAGGTTTAATAGTTTCATTAGGGTTTCTTATGTTAGGATGTTATAAAAACACCCCTTATGGTACGTTTTTATTCAGATTGGATTTTAATAAAAATAGTTTTGTTCCTTTTGCATATTTGCTTGAATTCTTGAATTCTTGTTGAATGTATAAACCACTTATCAAGGAATTGATCTATCCTTGTGGCGTGTTAAGGGTTAGGGTTTAAAGAACTTAGTTTCCTTTAGGTTGTAATCTTGATCAACAAAACTAACTATCTGATTTAAGCGATTCTTGGGTTTCTGAAATTGAATTTGTTCTTGGGTTTCTAAGATAGTAATTCACGGGTTCATAATCATTAGGGTTCGTGGTTCTATTCCTTGGAGGTTCTTAACAAATCATTTTACAAAGGAGTCAATCCTTCAGTCCGAGAGAACATTGATGTAGCAACTGGGGGAACAATCATGTCAAAGACGCCTGAAGATGCTCTAGACTTGTTTGAGGAAATGGCTAACGCAGAGAGCCTATGGTCTAATAAGAGGACCATTCTAAAGAATTGGGGGTCGATTGAAGTAGATAGTTAGACCATGTTGAATGCAAAGATGGATGTTATGTCCAAGAGGATTGACAAAATGAGTGTTCATATAGTTTCTACTTCTTCTTTGTCTTCCTCTTATAAGTTGTGTCAGGGAGGTCATCCTACTATAGAATGTCAATTAATCTAGTGGTTGTCTATAGAAAATGTAAACTATGTGAACAACTTTAAGGGGCAGTAGAATCAAGTGCATAACAACACCTTCAATCCTACCTGGAGAAATCATCTTAATTTCTCTTCGAGCAATCAAGGAAATAATCAGTTGAGACCACAAGTTCCACCAGGTTTTGGAGGTCAAAATGCACAACAATCTCAACCTCATTTTCAGCATGATAAGAGTTCATCTTTAATGGCTTCTTTAGAAAGGAAGATGGAGAAGTTCATGGACGTGATGTCAGCAAAAATGAACCAACAAGATAAAGCTACAAAGAGGTTGAAGGGCAAATTTTGAGCAGATATACGAGGATACTCAACTCATGTTCAAAAACCATTTTTTTAATTTATAATTTGGAGATACAAATGGGGCAATTGGCAAATTCTTTGTCAATGAGGAATTAAGGTTCATTGCCAAGTAATATTGAGAAGAATCTGAAAGAGCAGTTGAAGGCTATTACCTTGAGAAGTGGAACAAAGATTCAAACCCCAAAGGCAATAGTAGAGTATGAGGAAAAGAAGAAGGAAGAGGAAAAAAGAACAAGAGGATGAGTGGGTTAAAGTGCAAGTAGAGAAAGAGCCAGAAGTTCAAGCTAAAAGTAAGGAGCAACTGAAACTGCCACCAATAAAGCCTTATAAACCTCTAGTTCCTTATCCTCAAAGGTTGAAAAAACAAGAGCATGACCAGTAGTTTGCAAGGTTTTTGGAAATGTTTAAGACACTTCATATCAACATGCCTCTTATGGAATGTCTTTCTCAAATGCTAAAGTATGCAAAATTTTTGAAGAAGTAGATTTCTAATAAAAAGAAGTTGTACGAGTTTGAGACAGTCATACTCAATAAAGAGTGTAGTACAATCATTTCTAATAAACTTCCTTTGAAAAAGAAGTATCCAGAGAGTCTCACTATTTTATGTTGTATTGGAAATTTAAAATTTTAAAAAGCTTTATGTGATTCAGGAGCTTTAATTAATCTTATGCCTTTGTCAATTTAAAGAAAATTAGGACTAGAAGAAGTAAGACCCACAAATATTCGATTGCAGCTTGTAGATATGATAGTAAAAGAACCAGAGGGCATTATGGAAGACATGCTAGTAAGGGTTGGGAATTTCACTTTTTCAGTTGACTTCGTGGTTCTTAATTTTAAAGAAGATGACAATGTTCCCTTAATTCTTGGTATGCCTTTCTTATATACTGCAAAAGCAATAATTGATGTTTATGATGGGATACTCACATTGAGAGTGGGAGATGAAAGCTATAAGTTTGATGTCTATAAAGGTATGAAACATCCTTTTGATAATGAATTTTTTATGTGAGTTGATATTATTGATGAATGTGTGAGTGAAGTCCAACAATGGAGGTTGGCAAAATCTATGGAAATTTAGAATATTGAGGAGTGTTTTTAGGTACAATCCTCTCAAGATGAATTATACCTTAAACACCAAGTTTACTTACCTTACATATAATTACCAAACACTGAACCTATACTACCCTCAACCATAAAACCACTAAAATTATACTTAAAATCTTTATCCCAATATTGGAGGTACGCTTTTTTAGGAGAGGACCACACTCTACCTGTGATTATATCCTTTAAACTCAACAAAGATCGAGAGTATTTGCTAGTACAAATATTAAAGAGGAGGATAAAAGAAATTGGTTGGCAAATTTCTAACATTAGGAGCATAAGTCCTTCTTATTACATACACAAGATCTTGATGGAGGAAGGGCATAAGCCAACCATTGAAATGCAGAGGAGACTTAATCCCAACATGCTAGAAGTGGTGAAAAAGGAAGTGGTCAAGCTATTAGATATGGGAATCATTTACCTAATCTCCAACAGTTCTTAGGTAAGTCTCATTTAGTGCGTACTAAACGAGGGAGGAATGACCATTGTCGAGAATGAGGAAGGAGAGTTGATTCCTATAAGAGTGGTGAATGGATAGAGGGTGTGCATTGATTTCAGGAAGCTGAATTTAGCCATAAGAAAGGACCATTTCCAATTGTCATTCATTGATCAAATGCTCTTTCTATTATTTTTTAGATGGGTACTCAGGATACAATTAAATTGCAATAGCTTCAGAAGATCAAAAGAAACCCACTTTTACATATCCCTATGGCACGTTTACATATAGGAGGATGCCATTTGGATTATGTAACACTCCCGTAACATTCTAAAGATGAATGATGGCCATTTTTGTAGATTTGGTAGAGGAGATCATGGATGATTTTTCAGTCTATAGGAACTCATTTGAGGGAAGTTTGGAAAACTTAGAGCAAGTTCTTGCATGTTGTGAGGAAATGAGCTTGGTGCTTAATCGGGAGAAGTATTATTTCATGCTAGATGAGGGAATTGTTCTAGGACATAAAATTTCAACTTAAGGCATTGAAGTTGACAAAATAAAGGTGGAGACTATTGAGAAGCTATAACATCCTACAATTATGAAGGGTGTTAGAAGTTTTCTTGGTCATGCACACTTCTATAGGCAATTTATAGAGGATTTTTCAAAAATCTCTAAACCCCTTTATAAGTTATTTGAGAAAGATTCACCTTTTTTTTTAACTAATGAGTGCAAATTGGCTTTTGACAGGTTGAACGAAGCACTTATTTCTGCCCTTGTAGTGGTAGCACTGGATTGGAATCTACCATTTGAATTGATGTGTGATGCAAGTGATCACGTAATAGGAGTTGTGCTTAGTCAAAGGAAGGCAAATAAGCTACATGTGATCTACTATGCAAGTTAGACATTATCAGATACACAGCTGAATTATGCTACATAGAGAAGGAGATGTTGGTAGTCATTTTTGCATTTGACAAATTTAAATGCTATCTTCTTAGCTCTAAAGTTATTATGGATACAGATCATGCAACATTAAAGTAACTAATGAATAAGAAAGATTCCAAACTAAGGCTCATTAGATGGGTGCTTCTGTTACAAGGATTCAATATGGAGATTAGAGATTAAAGGGGTTAAAGAATGTTATAGTTGATCATCTATCAAGGTTAGAGTTAGATCATGAAGAAGGTGGCAGTGAGGAGCCTATTAAGGAAATATTTCATAATGAGATGCTTTTAGTTATGGAGCTCATTTATGTTCCTTGATTTGCTAATGTAGCCAACTACATTTCAAGTGGGGAATTGCCGAAAGATTTCACTGGACAAAAATAAAAGAAGTTGATTCATGACTCCAATTCCCACTTGTGGAATGATCCTTTCTTATGGAGGTTATGTAATGCTGGCATGGTTAGGAGATGTATACCCAATGAAGAAATCGGGTCAGTGTTACATCATTGTCATGGAATGGTGAGTGGTGGACATTTTGGACCATAAAGAACAGCTGTTAAAGTTCTTGAAGTAGGTTTCTACTGGCCTACACTTTTTCATGATGCTAAAGTTTGTGCTCCATTGTGATGCATGCCAAAGGAGTGGTAACATTTCAAAGAAAGATAAAATGCTTCAATCAGGAATTCTAAAGGTTAAAATATTTGATGTTTAGGGCATAGATTTCATGGGGCCATATCCTTTGTAAGAGGGCAACAAATACATACTCGTTTATGTGGATTATGTCTCAAAAAAGCTTAAGCATGTTCAGTAAATGATGCAAGGGCTATTTGCAAGTCCTTAAAGAAGCTATTCTCTCAATTTAGGATGCTTAAAGCTATCATAAGTGATGGGGGAACAAATTTTGTAATAAAAATATAGAAACCTTATTGGCTCGTTATGGGGTGAAGAACAAAGTAGCAACACCATACCACCCTCAAATGAGTGGGCAAGTAGAGGTTAGCAATCGAGAGCTAAAAAAGATTTTGGAAAGGATAGTGAGTAAGTCAAGAAAAGAATGGGCAAGGAAGCTTGACAATGCTTTATGGTCATATAGAATGACATACAAAACATATATTAGAATGTCTCCATTTAGGTTGGTTTATGTCAAAGCATGTCATTTTCCCATTGAGCTTGAGCACAAGGCTTATTGGGCAGTAAAAGCTTTGAATTTTAATTTCAAGAGGGCAGCTGAAAAGAGAATTTTACAACTAAGTGAGCTGGAAGAGATTAGAGAAACATCATATGAGAATTCAAGGATTTACAAAGAATGCACAAAGAGGTGGCATGATGCAAAAGTTAGGATCAAAAGATTCAAAGAATAAGATCAAGTGTTACTTTTTAATTCAAGGCTCAGGTATTTCCAAGAAAATTAAAGAGCAGATGATCAGGGCCATTTATAGTGACTCAAACATACTCTCATGGAGCTATGGAATTATACAACACGCAAGGAGAAAAATTCAAGGTTAACGGGCAAAGATTGAAGTTGTATCATGGAGGCACATTGAAGAATTTTTGCCAAGTTGCCTACTTGATTGATTCAACAAGTGTTGATCGTTATGGTCTAGCTTATAAACCTTAAAAAGAGCACTTCTTGGGGGCTCAACCAATCTTGTTTTTATTAGTTTTTGTGTTCATCATTTGTTAGTTTATATTTTTTCAATTTCATTAGTTTGATTTTTAATGTTTGTTTGTGTTATATTTTTTCAGAAAATGAAGGAGAGAAGGAGCTCTAGAAGAGTTTTATAAGTTTAAAAATGAGTGGAAAGTTGTATGAATTGTTGTGGAGTCATATATGTGATGCAATGTATGTCATATTCTGAATATTGCTTTATTTAGTGATCTGGTTAGGTTGCGCACCCTATTGCATAGCCATGTGACCTCATTGAAAAATGCTAATGTAAAATTTTAACAAATGGCATGGCCATGCGCTATGTGACACATAGCTGTGCAAAAATATGTAGAAAATAGATTGAACAAGTTGCATCTAGGCATGGCCGTGCGCGTTAATGCACACAGCTGTGCCTGCGAGCTAGGGATTTTGAGATGTGCAGTGCGCACTACCGTGCGTGTTGAGGCACACAGCTGTGCGCACTGTAGAAATTTAAATTTAAAAGTGTCATTTTGAATTTCAAATACATTACTACTCATTTTTCCCAACTCCCCACTTCCTAAAATTCTAGGGTTTCAAAAATTCCACTACCTCCCCACTTTAATTTCCTCATTTAAACCTCAAATTACTCTACTTTATCCTCCCATCTCCTTTATTATTTCTTTCAATTTTCCTTTAACCCTCATTTCATTTCATTTTTCCTTTTTTCTCTACTTCTTTATTCTTCTTTCAATTTCTTCATCTCCTATCATAACACTCCAATAATGGAAAGATAGCAAAGGGAGAAGAGCATTGTAAGGAAGAAATTCGCTCCTCCTCCTAAAAGAACAAGGCTTGATAGTAGTTCTATCAATCCGGGTGGTGCTAATGAAGAAAGAATGGTAAGACCCTTCCCTAGCTAATTAATTTTAGGCATGAGGAGCATAGAAAGAAATTTGAGCAAATGATGAGTTGGAAAATTATCCCTAATAGATATGCAAGTGCTTCATCCTTGAGGGACATTGGGTTGTTAGATGATTTCACCACGTATGTAAATAGGATAGGTTGGAGTGATTTTGTGATGATGCAAAGTCCCACTTATGTAAGACTTACTTGTGAATTTCTCTCCTCATTTAGTTGTGATGAACAAACTCTTATGCTCATATTTTGATTAGGAAATAAAGAACAATAACTATGATTATTTGAGCTTAATAATGTGTTTTATTTCCCTAAGAATTAAGATGCTAATGTTGAGTATGATAGAGATGCTTTTTGGAGATAAATTACAGGGCTAAAAGAGGTTTTCTATGAGATTAGAGCGGCAAAAGAGTCTCGTATTCAATCGCCAGCCATGAAACACTTATATAGGCTTATATCTCATTCTTCGTTTCTAAGGAAAGAAGGGGATTTTGTGGTTTCCACTACAAATTCAACATTTTGTATTGCATGGTCAATGATAGGAAGCTTGATATCTGTCATGGTATTACTAGGAAGTTAAGAGATGTGGCTATAAAAGTCACTGGTGCTATCAAGGTAGGGGGATTGGTTACCGCCATAGTTATTTACCTAGGCTTTGATACTGAAAACATGCCATTTGATTAGGTACAGGGGCGTTCTTTGATTGATATCCACATAATGGAAGCCATAGGATTGGTTAGTGTCAATCATAAAGGTAGAGCTTTTCTCAACCTCAAGTAGAACTAAAAGAAAAGGAAGAGGAGAGCTTGAAGCAGATGACTTAAATGATGTTATGCAAAGGCTGGATAACTTGAAGTTTCAAGTTGGGGTGATTGACTCAAATGTGGGAGACTTAAGTTCGGAGGCTCAAAGGATGAGCAACACCATGATTAGCATGAATCATACATTGAGAATGATTAATCATAATCTCCGTGCCTTCTTCGAGTCTCAAAATTTTGTTCCACCTCCATATCCACCAATCCATGATAAGCCCAAAGATGATGAAGAAGAGGAATCTTCATCCGAGGATAAAAGAGATGAATGAAACTTGTCTACAAGATGCTCATTTTATTTTAGCCATGAACAATGTTGTTTTAATTTCGATTGTGGTTTTGTTGAACAATGTTTAATTAATTTGTGTTGTTTTGAACAATAGTTGTTCATGTGTTTTGTGTAGTATGTTTATGTTTGTTCATGATCAAGGATGTTTTATTTTTAATTTCATTTAGTTCATTTGAATTTCTTATTTTAATCTCTCCAATTTATAATGCAATGTATATGTGTGATGACAATTTATGAATTCAAGTGTAAAATGTGCAATTATATATCCAAATGAACGAAGAACAGCTTGTAAAATCATAGCATAGGCATAGCCATGTGTCCTTGGCGCACAATCATGCGCAAGCACAACCGTGCACGCTGTAAAATCAAGACATTACAAAAATTTCCTCAAATTAATGTATAATCCTTAGCAATGAGGACATTGTTTAATTTAAGTGTGGGGAAGGGATTAAAAATTTTTGAAATTCAAAACTTAATTTTTAATTTTTAGTTTTGTTTCTTTATCTAAATAGGTATTTTAGGATTAATTAAATTCCTATTTTTATTTTGAATTTAATGTGGATAATTTTTTCTATATGATTTTTCTTTTTATGTTAGGATTATAATTTAATTTCTTTTCTTTTCTTTTCAGGAATAAAATTCTTTTTCTTTTTAGTTTTCTTTCTTAGCCTTTTTCTCTATTTAAAATTCCATACTCTCTTATTCTTTTCAGTTTTAGACAATTCTGCAATTTCATCTACGTCTTTTCTTTTCTTTTCTTTTCTTGTGAAATTTTTAATGTTTGTTTGTCATGGCTAGAACAAAGACTCAAGTAAAAGGAAAGAAGTTCACTGATGGCAAGGGAAAGGCTAAACTAAAAGACATCAGGGTTAAATATAAAGCTTTCTTTTCCATCTATTCTAAAGAGGAAGGTAAGCAGTTTTGTTCTTTCGTTAAGAGAAACTTCAGCATGCTTAAATTTTTTAAGGAAGAGATTTTAATGGACATGGGTTTAAAAGGGACCAGAGATGTTTTCTGTAAAAAAAATTGGGTTGGTCTAAATTGGATGCAGCTCAATATTGAGGTATTCTTTGAGCGTACTATAGAATTCTTCACTACATTAAAGATTTTATATGAAAATTATGCAGTCTTTTCTTGTAGGTTTTTTGGAAAAGAATACTATTTTGATTATGAAATCATGTCCAGCATATTTGGTTTTCCTGAAGGAGGTTTTTGTCAACCTTCATTGGAATACAGTATGAGTAGTTTTTGGCATCAGATCACTGGTGGGGATAGAGTTTGTGAAGGTCAAGTGATGACCATTGGTTTAATCAAAGATCACTCATATTTATTGATGCACAAGTTCATGTCACACAAAATTTTTAGGAGAAAGGATAGCACTAGGGTTTCCCCTGATGAATTATTTATATTGTGGTGCTTGAAAACTAACACAAAAGTATATAGTACATACTTTGTTTTTCATTCTATATGACGTGTTATGTAAGCCAGGATAGCAGCGGTGTCGATGGGGTATATTGTTATAAGTTTAGCATTGTATTTCACACCATTTAAAGTTACTAAACATCAATTAGAGCCGCTAGAACCTAAATTCCTCAATGAAGATTACCTCATTCGGGCTGAGATCATGACTGAATAGAAAGAGCTAGAGGATGTTACTTCAAGGAGATGCTATTTATTGCGTCAAACAGTAATGTGACATGGTGAAGTCCCTTTTCCAAGAACCACAGATGAGGAAACAGATAATGGTAGTGAAGCCCAACCAAGGAAGAGAGGAAATGTTGAAGGTTGGAGTGATGAAATCATGAAGAAAATTAAAGAGCTGATGGATATCTCTGACAACAGGATTGAAAATATGATCATGGACCTATCACAAGAAATGGAGAGTTTTGAGAGCCAGAAAAGTTGGAAGCTCAACTAGAGGAGCTGAAGCAACAACTTTCTCAAAATAAAAGATCAAAGGCAACAAGTGAAGCGGCAACGAAAGTTATCATTCCATTTACTTCCCCTCCAAGTGCATCCAAATGAGGGAAGTATATGTTCGCTTAGTTTTATTTTGTTATTTTATTTGCTTTAATATTTATTTTTCTTTGATATCATGCATGTTTTTAGTTTATGTTCTTATGTAATTCATGCATTGTTCCCACACTTGAGTTTTTGTGCCTTATTTAAATGGAGAATTTTATTCATTAAATATGGTTTTCTTGAAAAAGTATAGTAATCTTTCTTTAATGTTTAGTTTGAACTTTTAAATTAGGGGGTATAATTTGTGGTTAAGAATTTTTACATTTTAATGGACTTAATGCTTACTTTTTTGTTGAATGATTGAACTTAGGTGTTTAATGTTTGAGAAAAGTGCTTGTAAGTAGGAGTTTAAATTCAACTCTTAATGTAGTCAAATTCATATGTATTTTGGTACCTAAGGGTGATATAAAAAAATAACAAGATGGAGCGTAAAACACACTCATTAGGAGCTAAAACTTTTAATTCACATCTTTATATGCTCCTTCTACTCCAATGCTTTAATTTAGACTAAGAGTATCCAAATGACACTTTTTGGAGGTATCCACATTGAGTTGTGTAAGAAAGGTGGGGGATACTGAGATAAGGAAACTTTGAAAAAATAGAACCTTAGGGTGCCTTATATATGTTGAAATTTTAGGCTTGCAAAATGTTAAAATGATTCCTATTTGCTTTCATTTTTCTTTGGTGTCAATTGCTTATTTTCATGAATTCAATAGAGAAGTATGCTCTTCACACGGTAATAATGCATTCTTGACCTTGAATTATTATTTTAATTTTGAGTTTTTAAGCTATATATTAAGGGAAGATTGAGATAGTTAGTCAAGTTAAAACTAGTTAATGAGTTCTATTCTTTGTGTGAAAATGTGGTATTCAAGCTTTGCTTGAGGACAAGGAAACATTCAAGTGTGGAGGAATTTGATAAGTGTGAAAAATATACTATTTTGAGCACTCAATGTGTTAGGATAGGAGCTATTTTTAAGTGCATTGTTAGTCTTTTATTTAATTTTTCTTTAGCTAGTCTTTTATTTAATTTTTCTTTAGCTTTAGTGTTTTAGTTGAATTTTGTAGTTTTTGTTTATTTTAAGTATTTTAGTTTACTTTTTGTTGTTTTTTATAATGTATATGCAAAGAGAATAGTGATGGAGTGATGCAGAGGACTTATAATGGATGTAAGAGTGTCTAAAGGTGCATTTAAGGAAAAATCAAGCAAGTTTAAGACTTTAGGAAAGCAAATGGTCGTGCTTGTAAATGCACACAACCATGTCTGAATGGAGTGAATGCACACAATCATGCATACCCATGAGCATGAACATGCTTGCCTGGATGAAATTCGAGTGAAGATCATGCGCACAGTCATGCGCATAGGTGTACACAGCTATCCGTGATGCAACTAACTTTTAAAATTCAAATTTAGAGCTTCTGTTTTGAGGGGATAAGATAGTTTTTTAATTTTAACAACTTGAGGAGGGCTGAAGGCTAGGGTTTCTAAAGGGAAGCCACCAGAGAAAGAGAACAAAACTTCATTTTCCATTTTTAATTTTTAAAAAAGAATCAACGCTAACTTTCATTCTAGTTTTTTTGTTATCTTGTTCATGTTGAGTTAGAGATTGAGGTTTGAAGTTTGAAGAACATAAGACCATCCACTCAAAAGGGTTTAGCAGAGAAGGGGGTTTTTCTTTATTTACTCTTTATTATTATTCATTTCCATTTTGAGTAATAATGATTTCATCTTTCTTCTATACTTCTTCTTCTTCTTTTTCTCTTTTTATCAACATGAGTAGCTGACTAGCACATTAGAGTTCTTATTTCAGTTCAACCATGTGATTATTGGAATTAAATCTAAGTCATTAATTTTAATTCATAGGTTATTGTTGAACTTAATGTCATCATAGGATTGATCACCCTTCGGTTGAATTTATACAATGGAACTTGACTGAGAGATAGATTGCATTGGAATCAAATAATAACCTATTAGATGCTTTCTTAGTTGAGAGACATTTAAACAACTAATAATGATTAAGGCTGAGCTTAAAATTGAGTTTAAAAAATACTTAGTTAGTGAGAGCTGTAAAACTTAGGGGGCGTTTGGCTTGTACTCCGAAATCAGAATTAGAATGAGAGGGAATGGGAAAAGGAATGGAAATTTGAAGAATGTGTTTGGTTTCACTAAAGAATGGTAATGGGAATGAAAATCAAATATCATTTAACTAAAATTTCTTTGATGAAAAAATATTTTCTAATTATTTTTTAATATATACAAAATTAACATTATAATTATTTTTATATATTAAAATTAAAATTATGTATTATAAAATATTTTTATAAAAATATTATTATTATCATTTTAAAAAAATTAAAAAAATTATTTACTTTTGATAAATATTTTTATTCAAATATTTAATGCATATTTTTATTAATTTATATGTTTTATTTATAAATTTTAAAAAATAAATGTTAATATTTAAATATTTGACCAATTTATAATTGATTTGACTTAATTCCTAAGGAAATCAAAAGTCTTTCCTTAGAAAAAAGAAGGGAATGGTGATTCCCATTGATGGGGGAATCACATTCCCATTGATGGGGGAATCACATTCCCATTCCCTTATTAATTTTAGCCAAACAAACACTAGGAATCAGAATCGTCCATTCTGATTCCGATTCCGATTCCCACCCTTAATTTTTACCAAGCAAATGCACCCTTAATGTTAATTTTACTCAATTAATTATATGTTTGTCTGAGAGGAAAACTTATGATTCTATACATGCCTTCAAAATGAATTAAGGTTAGCCTTGACTTAGATGTTAATTTATCTTAAGACAAGGTTGAATTGAGAATAAGAACCCTAGCTTTTAAGTTGATTGTTAATTAATTTAGATTTTCTTTGTTTTGTTTCAATTGAATTATAAAAATTGAATTATAAACTACATTCAGTGTTTAAACAAATAAACACTTTTAGTATTACAATAGTCAATTTTCAATCTCTATGGGATGATCTTTTATTCCTACTTGCGGATTTCACACACCAAATCCCACATATCATAAACCAAATGAAGACATGTCTTATTTGTATCACAAAGCCTAATCATGTCATAAATAAGAGCAGTTAAAGCAAGAATGTAATCAACCTTTGCCCACTAATCTTCATCCAACACTGTTTCACAAACAAATCTTGCTTTCCCTTAGTTGTCATTCTGATATTGAGCTCATTGATCACTTAGTACCATTCTTTCTAAAGCATGCCTAATAAGCTTAAACCTTTTAAGCATGACAACAATAGAGCAAAATGGGTGTCAATAATCAAAAGTAGCTTTAAAGGGCTAAATCAATTGAACATAACAAGTCTCATTGAGTGGTTCATTGTAAAATTCTTAACTTGTTATGCATTTCCATGAATTTCTATAATCTAGTGACACTCATCATATGCCTCTTCATTACTTTCCACATTTTTGGTTGCGTAAATATTCTTCAAAGCAAGACTAAGTGTATGGACAATACAAAGAGTCAAATAAATGTATGGAAACATGCCTTGAATGAGTTCTCTTGCTACCTTACAATTTGTAGCATTATCAGTAATGACTTGAACAACTTTTTGATGACCAACCTTATCAATTATCTTTTTTAACAAATTAGCACTAAAAAAATTATCCTTATCTTCATTATAACAATCTACAAATCTAAGAAATATAAGGCTTGATTTAGAAATAACCATAAAATTAATCAAAGGCCTCCTTTGTGGGTCACTTTATCCATCACTCACAATGTGAACACCTTTTTCCATCCAAGTACTTGGATCTAACAACCTTTACACACACACACACATATATATATAGACTTTATATATTTTTTGTATCAATTTTTTATTATTATAAATTTATAAAATATATTTTAAATGTGCAATTTATATAATAATAATTTTATTATATTAATAAAAGTAAAAAATTTTATAATTTTGTGATGGATTTGTGATGGAATGAAAATCCGTCACTAAAATTAGTAACCGATTAAAAGATTTGTCACTAATCTGTCGCCAAAATTAGTGACGGATTGAAAAATCCGTCACTAAACTTAGCAATGATCAATGACGATAAAAAAATTCATCACTAAGCCATTTAGTGATGGATTTTTCTATCCCTAAACAATGAATTTTTTGTTGGTATACAATACGAGTGAAAGCAATCCTTATGAGGGGAAAGCTCGCGGATATAGAGGGAATAAAAATGAAGGTTCTGGTCTCTGTTAAGGTCAAGTGTGTCAATGGAAGGCTACAAATCAGACAATGAGTGGTTTTTAGCTTATCTCAATAAGTCCATGCCTAGAATCGCATATGACATCCCACAAGTTGCTGATAGAGTATATGATTTTTGAGGTAGCATGTCATCACATATAGACAATGAAAAAAATATTAGTAATTGTTTTGCTAGATTAGGCATAAATTCATGTTTTCACATTGACAACATTAAATGCCTAATTATGGATATAAATTCAATATTTAATTGATTCCTTGGTGGATTAACATGTGGTAGTTGTGCATGCAATTAGTTTAATATCATTTGTTTGGTCTCCATTATGTCACGGGGCCATTACCCTCTCCCTAAAAGGCTAACCTGATTGGGTGTACAACACCCACTTTTATAATGCCAAGACCTCCTCCACAACTTTCCAATGTGGGATTTATGACATTCTACCCCACCCGATTGTGCAACGCCCTTGTTGCACCGGCTCTTGTCCAAGGGAGGAAAGGGATCCACCCAGTCCGGACCTACCTTGATCCTAGTGTCTCTCATGAGAGAACTACATTGGAGAAGAGAAAATTTGGTTTTGATACCACTTGTTACGAGGCCATTACCCTCTCCTCAAAAGGCTAACCTGATAGGGTGTGTACTGCCCATGTTTATAAGGCTAGGACCTTCTCCACAATTTTCTAATGTGGGATTTATGACAGTTAGCTCTAAATATTTGAATTCAGCTACCTATATTGGATTGTTGATGCATTTAGTAGGTGAAGGCCCAAATGAGAAAATTGCAATTGTATTCTTGCAAGAAATTTGGTTATTAATTTGGATTCATATTAAATTTTTTATTTGACAACATTAATTTGCATTTGAAATAAATTATAATAAATTCAAAGACATAAAACTTGGAATCTTTTTTATTTATTTTTTAGTTATTTTCTATATTTTTTGTTTATTTTTTGCACATCTTTAGTTTATGTTCCATATATGATACAATCTCTTACACTTTTATTCAACTTCATTTTTTATTAAGATGTATTTTTATTTTTGATTGTTGTTTTTATGTGATTCTGTTTATTATTTGAATAAAAATAAAAATTGACTAATAATTAAATTTTAAATAATTTATAAAAATTATCACATTGTTTATATAACTTCTTTAACCAAATAAAATTATGAATAAAAATCTTTTTTTTTTATTTACTTTTGGTTTATTTTTCGTATATGAAACAATCTCTTACACTTTTACTAAGCATTATGAAAAATACTAAATAATTTCATTATATTTTTTCAATTATTTATATATTCAATGATATTTATTTCTAAATAAAAAGTAATTCATTATAACTTGAAGACATGTATTCTCTCTTTTTTTTCAAAGAAGTATTTGATATTTTAGTTCCATCAATTTCGTATTGGAAGACATGTACTAAATTTCTCTTTTTTTTTTCAAAAATGTTTTTTATATTTTATTTTCATTCAATTTTGAATTTTTTGGTTTATTTTCTAGATAATTTTAGTTTATTTTGCATATATTTTAGTCGATTTTCCATACATGAAACGATCTCTTACGCTTCTATTCAACTCCATGAAGAATACTTAACAATCTCATTTTATTTTTCTAACTATTTATATTTAGTGATATTTATTTCTAAATAAAAACTATTTATTATAACTAGAAGATATGTATTAAATATTTCTTTTTGCAAAAAATAAAATATTCTATATTTCGGTTTCATTCAAGTTCGAATATTTTTTGTTTATTTTTTGTATATTTTCAGTTTATTTTGTGCATTTTTTTAGTTTATTTTCTGTATATGAAACAATCTCTCACACTTTTATTCAACTTCATGAAGAATACTTAACGATCACATTATGTTTTTTGTTTTAATTGAATATATTTATTATTATTGTTATTATTTATTTTATTATAGATGGACTCATGACTACTATGTTTCATGCTCATCATGACTAGAATACAAAATCCAAAGAAGTGAAACTTGAAATTTGAAATATTTTTTTAGTTTACTTTTGGTTTATTTTCATATATGAAACAAATAACATCATATATATATATATATATATATATGTGTGTGTGTATATATATATATATATATATTTGTAATCATACAATAAAACATAAAAAATTTCAATTATTTATTAAAAACTAATGTGAGTTTTATAATTTAATATGTTAATTGTAATTTTTCCCCAAAATTAAGTCGTGTATTTTTCTTTTTTTTTACTCATTTATTGGCTGGGGAATAACATGATTTGAAGAGTTGTGTAACTTTTTTTCGAAGTCTTTTTGTGTAGCTATAAGAACAATTTTAAAACTAAAAATTAATTATAAAACATTAAAATATTTTGAAGCAAGTGTTTTTTTTTTTCATATTTCTTAATTAAGTTGGATAGAATGTAACGCCCACATAATACATTTTCATTTATTTGCATAAAATGCATATCATATAGTCATGAGAAATAGATGTAATATATGTGATATTAAGTCCATAACAAGAATTAGAAAGTTAAGGGCTTAATTTGGTTGATGACAAAAATAAAAGGGTTTAAAGTGGTTTGTTGTTTCATGACTATCATTATTATTATTATTATTATTATTATTATTATTAAAAAAAAAAAAAAAAAGGAAAGA
>CATIWM010448569.1:0-13545 GCA_949671775.1 Mallotus repandus
ATATAAATTATTTTTATAAAATAACTATATATATATATATATATATATATATATATATATATATATATATATAAATTCCTTTAACTTATAGTCAGGTAATTCATACAAAAATAATATTTATAATAAATAAAATCTTTAATGGAAAATCATGGTAGAACGCTAAACCACAATTCTAATAGCCACTTGACTTTCTTATTCACCTAAGGACTACCGATTCCCGAGAGTTAAGCTTCCATCGAGCTAATCTCTTATCCCATTTGTACGAGGCAATCCAGTCACAAAATCCATAGCAGTCATATCCCATTTCCACTCTGGAATGGGCAACTGTTACAATAATCTCGAGGGTCTTTGATGTTCTAATTTCACCTATTGACATGTGAGACACCTAGATACAAACTCTGCAATGTCCCTTTTCATCCCATTCCACTAATATGTACCTTTTAAATCATGATACAACTTAATAGAACTTAGATGAACTTTATAAGCAGAAAAGTGTGCTTTTTCCATAATTTATTTTCTCAAATCATCCACATTCGCCGTACATAATCTAATTCCCACACGTAGCACACCCTCACCATCAATAGCAAAGTCTCTGGATTGACCTTGTAGAACTTCAGACATTATCCTTTGCAACTATGGGTCCTTTCTTTACGCTGTCTTAACTCTATCCAAGTACACTGATCATACTCTGAATTGAGCTAAAAGACATATTTTTATTACCTTATACTGTAATCCCTGATCAATTAGTTCATGCAACTGTCTAATGATTGGCCTCCTTTTCGAGCTAATGTGAGCATGGCTTCTTGTTGACTTTCTACTCAATGCATCAGCTACCACATTAGCCTTACCTAGATGGTAAAGAATGGAGCAATCATAATCTTTCAAAAGTTCCATCCATCTCCTTTTCCTCAAGTTCAAATCTCTTTGTTGGAAAATATACTTCAAGCTCTTATGGTTAGTGTATATTTCACAAGTTACACCGTACAAGTAATGCGTCCAAATCTTTAAAGCAAATACCACTGTAGCCATTTTCAAATCATGAATAGGATAGTTCTACTCATGCTTCTTTAACTATCTTGAAGCATAAGCAACTACTTTCCCACTCTGCATTAAGACACAACTTAGTCCTACTCGAGAAGCATCGTAATACACTGTATACCCTTCACTTCCTGAAGGCAAAGTCAGCACTGGAGTTGAAGTTAGTATGTCCTTGAGCAACTGAAAGTGCTCCTCACATTTATTTGTCCACACAAACTTGACATTTTTCTGAGTCAACCTTGTATAAGGTGCGACTATCTTGGAGAACTCCTTCACAAATCTCCTATAGTAGCCAGCTAAAGCCAGAAAAATCCTCACTTCAGTGACTGTTGTAGGTCTTGACCACTCTATAATGGCTTTAAGATCCACATGTATGCCATCTTTGGGTACCACATGGCCTAAGAATGCCACTTGATCCAACCAAAACTCACACTTAGAGATTTTGGCATACAACTGGTGCTCTTTTAAAGTCCGGAGCACCATTCTTAAATGCATAGCATGCTCCACCTCACTCTTGGAATATACCAAGATGTCATCAATAAAAACTATCATAAATTGGTCCAAGAACGGTCTAAACACCAGATTCATCAAATCCATAAAGGCAGCTGGGGCATTAGTTAACCCAAAGGACATCACCAAGAATTTATAATGACCATATCTTGTCTGAAAAGCAGACTTGGGTATATCTCCAATTCTAATTCTCAACTGATAATACCCTGATCTTAAATTAATCTTGAAAAAACATTGAGCTCCTTGAAGCTGATCAAACAAGTCATCAATTCTCGGAAGATGATACTTGTTCTTAATGGTGACCTTATTCAATTATCTATAGTAGATACAAAGTCAAAGACTACCATCTTTCTTTTTCACAAATAACACTGGTGCACCCCAAGGAGATGTATTAGGTCTAATAAAACCCTTATCAAATAACTCATGTAACTGCTCATTAAGCTCCTTCAACTCTGCTGGTGCCATCCTATAAGGTGGCATAGAGATAGGATCTGTACCTGGTACAATATCGATACATAATTCTATCTTTCTCTCGGGTGGCAAGCCTGGTAATTCTTCTGGAAAAACATCAAGAAACTCACACACAACTAGCATATTCTTAATTTCTTCCTTATCTACCTTTGCATCTCTAACCACAACTAAATAACCTTAACATTCCCTTTTAAGCATCTTTATGGTTGTGATAACAGAAATAAGATTATGAGGCATTAAACTCTTGTAACCTCTTAATCCAAATTTTGCATCATTCTGAAATTCACCTTATCTCTTGACAGTCCAATATAGCATAGTGTCAAGCTAACCAATCCCTTCTTAAAATCACGTCAAAATCCATCACATCTAAAAGGACTAAATCTATAAATAACTCTTTAAACTCTGATCCTCAGGCTGGATGCCAATATATGTTGGACCCAATCCAATGACATACAGTTCTACCATTTTCTTCTCATCTTACACCACATCTGCAGCATGACATGATAGCCTAAAAAACTCACGAGTGTACTCCTCCACTAATTGATCACCTTTAGCTATGTACAACAGCTGCCATTTGCAAATGTCCCTCATTGAAGGTGGATAAAAATACCTAAAAAATCTCTCTTTAAATTACAACCATGTCATGGTAATCATATTTGGCTGGATTGACTATATAAATCAATCCTAAGCTACGACTTGAACTGATAGCTCCATAATTATTATACTTCAATAGTTCATATATCCTATCTTGATCTTGGCTTCAATGGTATTTATGAAACCTAATGCATCTCTTGTACCATCAAGTAAGACTCTTCCAATCCTGGAGTATGGTAAATTTGCATCAAACTTCTGATATCTCTTAATTTCTTTACTGAAGCATTTGTTGAATAATTAGCATGCTTAGCTAAGTGCTACCAAGCCCACACTAATCCTTGCCACTCCACCAACAATTGTAGTAAGTTCTAGTTCATAAGTTGCCTCTCCACTTACAGTAAATGCTCCAGCCTCTGAGTTGTAGCTGCCTTTGACCTACCCCTATGCCAAGTGGGTAAAATAAGGGCTGGAACTAGAATTAAAACTTCATCTTGAAAAGACTGCTCAACATTATATACTGTCTATGCAACAGAAGTAGTTCGCGCTCGTCTCTTTTGAAAAGACATAGAAACCAACAAGGAAGCTAACATATGCCCAAAATTCTAGAAGGAATAATGACAACAAGTGACAGTTATCAACCTAATCACCACATCAATTTCAAGAAAAGACAAACACTCACACACAACAAAATAAGAATTTAACAAATGCTCTGATACCAACTTTGTTACGACCCAAACCCAAAGGGCACGTGACTAGCGCTAGGGAATGGAAAAGTGTGAAGCTTCCAAAACTCATAGTAAGCCTTAAGAAATTTATTAAATAAAATTAAACACTTTTAAAATTTTAACAAAAATCTGGCAGAGTTTCTTCTGTTCTGGGAATAAACCCAAACATCTAAAAAACAAATAATACTTCCAATAATATATTCCAAACACCACTACTCTAATATCATCAAAGTCACCAACATCTCAAACTCAAGTATATAAAAATGCATATATTCAAAAAAAAACAATACAACTACTAGTATAAATGCAATACCACAAATTTCTCCAATACTACTACAATGTCTAGATTATCTAAAATCTAATTCAAAAATAACATTAATAATACAATAACCTACATAAAGCAGCCGGTGAAGAATGAACCCGGCATAGAAGAGAAGAACTAACAGAGGACTTCCAAGATCTTAGAAAAATAATTGAGGGGAGTCAGACCTCACTGAGTGAATTAATGCTATAAAATGCATGTTAATTTTAAAACAGCTATTTAAATCCTTTAAATAAATAATTATTCCAAAAGTCCTTTACTTTTACCAAAAACTATTTTTATAAAATACCTCTCAAGAAAGTATATATATATATAAATCCCTTTAACTTATAGTAAAGTAATTCATACAAAAATAATATTTATAATAAATGAAACCTTTAATGGAAAATCATGGTAGAACCCTAAACCACAATTCTAATAGCCACTTGGCTCTCTTATTCATCCAAGAACAGCTGGTTCCGAGAGCTAAACTTCCATTGAGTTACCAGCCGCAGTCAATCTCTTATTCTAAAAGTTTACTAGTGGTTTTCGAGAGCTAAGCATCAATCGAGCTACTAGTTCCAGTAATTAATCCATCAAACCATGCTTGAGAGCTATGCATCAACCGAGCTTTTTGTATCATATCCAATTAAGGGCCCAACTTTAAGATCACTACCAGTGTGCGCACGGTCCTTATGACACCCATCAGGTAGCCTGTTCTACTAGCATTTTCCAAAACATACTTTTCAACTATGAAATAATATAAAATAAAATAAAAATGCAAAGTATATCCTCCAAATGTTTAACAATATTAAAATAAATAAATTACGAATGCGATAAAGCTCACAATAATAAATAAATTCATATATTCAATTTTAACCTTATATTTATTGCATAATAATCCTCTTTTACAAATAATTAAAATAAAATGAAATAAGATCAACTAAAGCAACTTTTCAAAATCCTTGGCAACAATATAATCAATAAATCATGCTCACAGTAATATCCTTAATTAATTCTTATGAAAATTCTTATTTATGTAATGTCAACAAACATTTTATAAAATTATCTCACATATGGAACGTGCTAGCCAACGTGTTCTCGGCGATCCAAATGCCATGGCTCCGGCTTCGGGACTCTCTAAAATAAATAATATTTATTTAAAACATGCTTATGTATAACAAAAAAAATTCATAAAAATTCTCCAAAATTCTAGAAAAATTATTAAAATCAAGGAATTTATAAAATAAACTTGAAAACATCCTAAATATGACATTTGAGGTTAAAAGAATTATTTTTGATGAGTTAAAATAATTTAAATGAAAATTATGAAATTTCTACTAAAACGCTTTAGGGATTTATTTCTCGCAAACTGTAAGGAACTAGACTAAACTCTATACATAGAAATTGATCACCATAATTTATACTATTTATTAAAAATAGTTTCATAATTTTCTGGGGTCAGTGCTATATATTCACCAGAAATTTGGGTGGGACCCACCTAAATCTCATTGGAAAACATGACACCTGGACAAACAAATTATACAAAAATGTTCCTAATAATTATTAGAACACAAAAATAGCTTCAAACATCCCAAAATATACATTGAATAACAAAATCAGAAAATAAACCAAATTTACATAAAAATATTTGCCAAATATTCTACAGGTGCAGATTGGATACGTGGCTGGTACCAATAGACTCTTTACAACGAGAGGAACGAAATGGAGGCAACCCCATTGCCTGAAACCTGCTAGAACAGTAGAAAATTGCAGAAGAAGGCCGACTGTTCTTTTCAATTCTGGGCATTTTTTGGACTTTTTCTTACAAAATAATAATTATGGGGACGTAGAAGAGGATGAAACGAGTCTATGGTCCAAATTTGGGGTCGATCAAAATTCGTTTGAGTATTTAATGAAAAAGAAAAAAAATAAAAAAATTGGTGTTAAAATAAAATTTACCCTAAAACTAGGCTCTCCCCCGCTATTCTCCCTTGCAGAACGCCATGTGTACACCAACCCATGACCTTTTTTTTTTACATAAACATATATATATATATATATACTAGTAATAATAATACTAATAACAATAGTAAAAATAATAATAATAATAATAATAAAATATTAATAATGATAATAGCAATAGTAATAATAATCCAAAAATTTGGGTTATTACACTTTTGTTTTTTGAACAACCCTTTATAGTGTCATGTTTATCTTTTTCTCATGTTCTATCACACTTTATCAAGTAATGAGTTCTATACAATATTTCATTCCACATTTCAATTTTTTTGTCCACACACATCTCATTAACCATTATATATATATATATATATATATATGGCCTACAAATATTTAGGAGTATAATCGAGTCAAAGGTTAGAATAGTTTGTGATATATTTTCCCACATTGATAAAGAGAATAGAAATGAAAAGGTTTATTAAAATTTATCCACCAAATAAGTTAATCTTTGGTTGGAGGAAAATATTAGAGGGAAATTTTGGACTACAAAATATAAGTCAAAGATGTGCACTTGAATTCAAATTAATTGATATACATACATCAATTATTTTTATTTTAATTAATTGAATACAATTATTTTTTATTTATTATTGAAGACCCATTATTTCTTTGATAACTTTTCTAACAATATATACTTACTCAAACTATCATTTTTTTTATGTTTTGAAGTCTATAAGAAACAAAAATATACAAATAGTATGCTTATTGTATACTATTTTTAATATACAAATAATATTTTTATTTATTTATTTATTTTAATTAATTGAATACAATTTTTTAATTTATTAATTGAATATAAGCTCAAGGGAAACTATTTTTTAACAATTTTTCTAACAATATATACTTCCTCAAATTGTCATATTTTTTTAATGTTTTGAAGTGTATAAGAAATAAAAAATATACAAACAACATACTTGTAGTATACTAGTTTAATATAGGAATAATATACTAATGGTATACGAATTGTATATTATTCGTATAATATACAAAATAATATATGAATAATAAACCCATAAATATTTTAATGGCGAAATCAAGATGTGGTTATAGTCCTATTTATATGGAACGAGGCAGCAAAACAAAACATATAATTAATTAAAGAAAAAAAGAACATTCAAAAGTGATCTTTGGGAATTTCAACTAGTATAGGGTTTCAATGTAAACAGTTTGTACCCAACCCTTTCTATCAATAAACAACCACATCTTCAAAGTTGTCTTCAAAGTGCATTAAAAACATAAAACTGTAAATCACCTATAGAAGAATATAGAAAACAAAGAATGAACAATGTGCATTATTTTGGCTCTAAGTATGCTTTTGAGATTCAACTTAACCTGACATTAAATTTTTTCTTTTCTTTGATATATTTATGATTGTTTGAGTTAATTTATTCATCTTTGGATAAAAGTGCTGAAACAACAGTAAGAAGTTGTTAACTTAAAACAAACAAATGTGTACAGGCTCTTAGGAATCTCTTAATTAGAGTTTTGTGCACAATTTAAGATTCTTTTCAACTAGTCAGCTAAGAGCAATAGCATACATACAACAACAATGAAATTTGAAAATAAAATATATGAGAAGTGGATTTTGAAATTGTTGTTTCTGATATAGTCTGCTAATATACATGTCATGAGGCTCTATAAGGGTTTATGTACAAAATCTCTTTATTCTCAGTGTATTTTATGGTTGTTTGAGTTTTTCAAAAAAAAAAAAGAACAATAACACTCTAGCAAATATATAGAGCAAAGAAACAAACAAATAAAAACAATGTTCATTAAATCTGGCCCGCACAAGTTTATATGTGGCTGAGAAAATATTAGCAATTCAGTAGGTTAAGCATAATAAAAAGCTATCTCCACCTCCATTTAGTGGAGACTGGATAGGAAGCAACATTATTTTCTCTATTATTTTCTTTTTGGAACAAGAAGCAAGGGTTGTTCCTTATACAAGCAATGTTAGGCCAAACTTTGTACACAAATCCAATTTCTCAAAATCCTCGCCATTTGGAAAAGATCAATCAAAGCAATGTATCAAACACCCCAAAATCAAGGGAAGTTGCCTTAAAGCCATTGGTAGCCTAACACATATTCTTCTTAACGAACCAAAAAAGCACAAGCTCAAAATCATGCCTTTTGAGGTCTTGGCCATCTTCTTTATTTTATTTGGCATGTTGTCATGCCTAATACTACATATTGCAGGTAATGAAAGAAAACTAAATGCAGAATTATCGATGAAACCTCACTACCTACTGTGCAATATTACATATAAACAAAAAAAATATTGAAAACCAATTGAAAAAAAATTAAGTATGATATAGAAAACATAATCAACCTCTTGACGGCTTCAAAGAAAAGTGGTTCCATTTTAGGATTTAGAGTCTTGATTGCTCACTTCACGCCAGGGATTCCAACAAGTTTGATTGAAAATGGTATTCCTGAGGAATTCTTAAAGAGAAGTAAAATACATCTTAGTTGGCATGCTTTCACTTGGCAATAAAGAACATGTTTAATGTAGCCAAACGATCCAAGGTAGTTTATACAACATTGACTACAAGGCCTGGAAAGTCCTTCGACCTTATTTGAATTCGGAAGAGGGTGATAATGGTTTCTCTATTTTCCCGGTTTCTTTGATGATAGCCAATTTAAGCTTCTCAGTCGAAGAGATTTTGTAAAAATTCTTTATTCAGATTCAATTTTGATGGGTGTTGGGTTTATGATTTTGATTGAATTTGACTGTCTTTTTATTTTTAGTTTATTGTTGAAGAGTTTTGGTTGAAATTTTATTTTTGGAAGAAGAATGTGAATAAAAACAAGTACCATTAGTGTAGATGAGAATTTAGTAGAAAGGCGATAAAAATTAGGTTGCGGAGCTGATAGAAGAAGAAAAGGAGGAATAGTGCACGGGTGTAATTATTCTTAAAAATAAGGGTGTGCATGAAATTTTCTAAGAAATGGGGTATATAATGTTATTGGCTTACATTTTTTGGGCATTTTTGTAAGGAACACCAATTTAACTATTGATTAAATCATGGTCCATCTATGTACTTTATATTAGAGATCTTTACATAAATGCCCAAAAAATAGCCTTCTTTTTTAAAATGTGCCCACTTTTCATTTATTACTTTCGTACCCCTTGTTTATTTTTTCTTTTCCTTCATGCCCACCACCCCTCCTCCATCTTCAAATCTCTTCTTCCCCATATATACTTAAGAGCTCTCCCAGCGGATTCTTCGTGGTTGCCTCTACCTTCACCTTTGCCTTCGTCTCTGCCTTCACCTCCACCTCCGCCTTCGCCATCCTTTCTTAATCAGCACTATACCAAATCCGAGCTTTAACTTCATTACCATCAATCTTCATGCTTTGGGTTTAAAGCTCTACACCAATTATTGCCATCAAACTCCATGCTTTGGGTTTTTTTTTTCTTAATTCTAAATCTCATCTCCCTTCACTACCACCAATCTTCTTCTAATCTCTATTCAAAAATCTAAATTTCCTCATCTCCAACCTCAAGATACAAATCTCTAATTCTACTGATCCTATCTTTTTAAATTTTCTTTTCTTCACTTTTTTTTTCTCATAACAATCTCTAAAAACCTCAGCTAAATTTAAGTTCCTACTATTTTTTTGCTACAAAATCCCTAATCATCCAAATTTTTCCTCAAATTCCAATTTTTAACTTTTTTATTTTTTTATTTATGGTCGAGAGGCCTTGAAAAAATTCTTATGGGAGACTTTTTTTTTTCTATTGTTCAGGCTAATGAAATCATTGAAGATCATAGTCAAGTAGAATCTAGGCAAGATGCTACTTTTGCAATGTTTTATGATGGACAGGATGAAAGTTTTTCAAGAATCTGATGACTTGAGTGTTTATTTTTAGTATAGTTGATGATTAGTATTTCATGGGTGTTTCGAATTGTGGATTTTGATTTTGATATGCATGTGTTTTTTTATGTATAATAATTTATTGGGTTCTTAAGGAATTGCAAAATTTATCTCAAAATTTATGGGTTGTACTGCCAAACATTTTAATTTTTTATTTCTATGCTTTGTTAAGGTGGCAAGCTTCTCTGTTAAAAAGACCCTTGCTGAGAGCTCATACATCTTAGCACTGAGTATAACACTTGTCTTGCTTCAATTTCGGTCATATGTTTTTGTCACCTTTTTGAATAAAATAAAGATTAATTAATAATTAAAATTTAACTAATTTATAAAAATAATCACATATGTTTTTGTCAATTAAGAATAGCTTCTGTATATTTTTGATACAATAGTTTTGTTACATTCATTATTCAAAACCAACTTCTAACACAATTTATATTTTCTGATAAATTTTTTCATAAATCTTTTATATCAAAAAATGTCTAGCCTCAATAGTTTTGTTAGTTTTTAATATATTATAAATTTAATAATTGAATATAATACATTCAAAAATAAAATTATTAATTGAATATATTTCGTTTACTTTTAGTTTATTTTTCGTATATGAAACAATCTCTTACACTTTTATTCAGCTTCTTTAACAAATTTGAACAATCTTATTATATTTTTTCAACTGTTTATATATCCTATAATATTTATTTCTGAATAAAAATAATATATTACAACTTGAAGACAGACATTGACTATATATTTTTTTTAAAAATAAATATATTTCATATTTCAATTTCATTCAGTTTCAAATATTTTTGGTTTATTTTCTTTCATATTAAGTATATGAAACAATTCATATATATATACATATATAATAAAAGCCATCTTAAATATATACAGAATTTATACAAATTGTCTTTCTGAAATACGATATATATTGTATATATTCAAACAACAAAATTGTAATTTTTACACAAAAAAAAATCTCCTAAAAAATATAAATATAAATAGTAAATATATTATTGTATACAATGAGTATACCTTTGGTATATTATCGGTATCTAATACACTTCAAAACATCAAAATGAAAAAAATACAGATATATATAAACAATAAATATATTATAGTATAATTTAAAAAAATTATATGTCAGTAGCTATAATATTTAACTGTAATAATTTTTTGAACTACTAGTGTTCCAAACAAAAAAATAGTTAATTATTTATATATTAATATTTAATTATTAATTATAAATAAATTTATTTTTATATTAATTATAATTTTTTATATATTAATAAATCTATACACTTGGTACATAGCATTATGATTTTCTTCATTAAATTTAACATAACAAATTATCAGAGAAAATTCTAATCTACACTTAAAATATAAATACTTAGAAATTATGTATTTGGTTTTGTCCATTTCAAATATATTATGTATATTTTACATTTCTGATACTATTTATTCATTACAATTATCACTAAAAACCAACTTGTAATACAACTTATATTTGCAGGAATGGAACAATTACTAGTTTTCATTTATTATAATGGAGAATAGACTGAAAATTTCATTTTCAAAAATTTTAAAGTGACTGGAATACAATTCCGAAGACTTTAAACTTGGAATATTTTTCATTTTTGGTATATATTTTGTATATTTTTTGGTTTATTTTCTGTATACGAAATAATTTCTTACACTTATATAAAGTTTCATAAGGAATACTTAACAATCTCATTACATTTTTTCAGTTATTTATATATCAAATGATATTTATTTTTGAATGAAAATAATGAATTATAATTGTAAGACATGTACTACATGTCTCTTATTTTTTCAAAGATGTATTTTATATTTCATTTTCATTCAATTTTGAATATTTTTAGTTTATTTTTTTATATTTTTGGTTTATTTTTGTATATTTAAGTTTGTTCCATGTATAAAATAATTTCTTACACTTCTATTCAGTTTCATGAAGAATACTAAACAATCTTGTTATATTTTTCATTATCTTTGATGAATTATTATTATATTTATTATTATTAGCCTCATGACTACTATGTTAGCGATTTTGTTCATCATGACTGGAATATAAGTTTCAAATGCATGAAACTTGAAATATATTTCGTTTATTTATATTTTAATTTTTGTATATTTTAGTTTATTTTTCTTGTAAGAAAGGGATAACATAATATCAACCTAATATATATATATATACATATATAATAAAAAGATCTACATAACATAATATTAGTTTTATAATTTAAATATGATAATTGTAGTTTTGAAATAGAGCACACTGCCTATATAGATATTAATATCCAAAGCCAAACCTAAATGATAAGTTCATATTTTATGCATAAATATTGTTAATATTTTGTTAGTTTTACTTTATATAGTGCGATCATTTAGTAAATTATAGTTAAAATATGTTAATTTAGGATTATAAGTTAATATGTTGCATTACATGTAAATTAGGCCATATTTTATAGTAATTTGCTTAGATTTGCATAATGCATATAGAATTAAGGTTAATTAAAGTTTTGACTTAATATTAGAATAAGTTCTATGTGGATTTTAGATGCATTTTAATTTGTTTTTCCATGTCTTTTGAGGTTTGGAAGCTTGGAGTTCGAATAGAATGCAATATGGTGTGACTCGGAGCTTAATTTAGCAAAGAAAAATGTCCAGGAGAGTGTAATGGACGTTATCTATTAATGCATGGCCATTACAGAGTGTCTAGATTGAAGGATTTTTAGAAGAAACTGTGTAACGGCCGTTACATGTTATTGCACGACCGTTACACATCTCCTACCTGATTTTGGATTGGAGCATGTCTGAGTGTTTTGGGCATAACTTTTCGTACAAAACTAGGATTTAGGTGATTCAAAGTGCTCCAAGAAGATAAGAGAAAGTACTACAACTTTTATGGAGACTTAAAGAGCTAATTCATTCATATTAAGGGGATAAAGTTTTGTGAAAGTTATCTTACCTACATAGAGCAGGAAAACTATCCTAATTTAATTAGGACTGGACTTTTGAAGACTTAAATTTATTCCAATTCAAGAAAGGATGAATGATGACTATATATAAGGGATCAAAAGAGATGGAAAGGGGATTCATTCCGCATTCTTAAAAGCCACAAATAAGAGCCAATCGAAGAGTTTTTATTTATTTTCTTCTTTATCTTTGTATTTCTTTTAGACATGTTTATGTGCTTTGCCACAACCATGCATGGCTAGTTTTCTTTTAAGGTTTAGGAATAGGAGTAGCTATTTCATGACGTGAATGAACACAAGATTTTATTATTTAATTTGATTTTAAGTTAATCCTATGAGTTGTATTTAATGTATGCTTTCATTCTTGGCTAGCTTGTTTGCATGTTTATGGGTGTTTTCGCCAACGAGAGTTAGGGAATTCATTAGCTTAAAACTCATAGGACTTAGATCACTTGACCATGAGAGTAGGTGAGCTCTTCGGGGAACCATGACTGTAGACAGGGGTCTACGGTGGTAAATCAATTGTTAAGAAACTTAATGAGTTTTGATTAACTTCTTAACCACAAGAGTAGGTTAAACTTTAATCTTTACGTGCTTAATTGAACTCAAGAGAGTTTTTAGGTGATTTAGAAAGATTGCCCTTAACTGAAATCAATGTTTTTCTATTAATTTGTGTTCATGATCGGATTGGAATAGTGAAACTAGACCTAGACTCTAAGCTTTAATCATTTGATTTTAATTATAATTTAGATTGCTGAGTTTATTTAATTCTTACTTCACTTTTATTTAATTTGCTAGCTAAAATCTTAAGTAAAAATATTGGTAATCAATATACAATTCTCGTGGGAACGATAACTTTTTATACTGCAACCACAATTCGCACGCTTGCGGATTTTGAACGCAACACTAAAAATAAAGAAAAGAATAAGAAAAAATTAAAGATAATAGAGGATAAGAAAAAATAAATAATAAATAAAAAAGAGAGAAAATAAAAAGAATGAAATAAAAAATAAAA
>CATIWM010448570.1:0-11705 GCA_949671775.1 Mallotus repandus
TATTGACAAAAAATATTGAGCAAAAAAAATATTGATAAAAAATAGTACCTTAAAAATAGAAAAAAAGTATAGCAAAAAAAATGTTGAGAAAAAAATTGAAGAAAGTAGAAAAATGATAAAAAATCACTGAGAAAAAAAGAAGACAATACCCTAAAAATAAGGAAGGAAAGGAAAACGGTCCATATTTGAAAGAAAAAAAGTTAGGGAAGTTGGTTTTTAAAAATATTTTTGGTCAATGTGGCTTTTGATAATATTTTTGGTTTTTGGTCTATTCATGAAAAAATCCTAATTTTCTAAATGTTAATTTTTTTTAATTCCAATAAGCCAAAATAAATACAAAATTTTATAATCCTATAAATAAAATAGTTACAAATCTAGTAGCATCATTAAATTATTTTTTTACCGGGTTTTGTTAAAAGAGGCTAGTATGCATTGCTCTATGAAATACTTTTTTTGTTTTTTTTATATGTTTTGTTTATTTGTAATTTTTTTTATTGAATAGGGTGTTGAAATTTTGATTATGTTTCTATTCCTACTCATTCTGGTGGTCTTGGTGGACAAATTGTGAAGGGTCTTAATGTGGTATATATTGTTATTAGTTTTTTGTAATTAATTTTTTGTTGCTTTTTGCTTTTTGATTTAATTTGTATTTGCATGATGCTGAAGATGATTTTGTTAGTCCTCCTTCATATAAAAGGGAGCACAGACCTATCTATATCTTAAAGTCTCATTTTGTTATTGCATGCGAAACAAAAATAAACCAAAAGTATGCAAAAAATATACTATAACTTAAATCTAAACAGTTTCTTTGGAGTTAAATGAGTTGTAATTATTGTAACAGAAAAATTTTAAAGAAATGAATATGTTTTAAAGTTTTTTTTTTTTTTTTTTTTTTTGCTAGAAAGACCATTGACATAATTTTAGGTGGAGTATAAGGGTTATCAATGGTAAACTATAAACGTGCATTGCCCATAATGTCATCTATTAAAATTTTGATAGATTGGGATTTGAAATTTGAATTCACCTCTCTCGGATAAAATAAATGGTACATTGAGATGAGATTTTCTTCAATGCACAAAATCATATAAATATTTTCTTATGAAATAGTTTATTTTTGGGTATCAAACCAAAGTTTCAAGCCACAAATATATGGAGGTTAAGAGGAAAAAGATAAAGGATTATGTAGTTTTCAGAGGGACTCGACCTGGTATATAAACTTCATGGGAAGAATGTTCAGCTTGAGTACTTGGCTTTAGTGGATGTTTGTTTCATTCATTCTCAACTATGGAAGAAGTTGTAGAAGCTTGGAATGTATATTTTGAGTTAAACAATGATAATTATAGAAGTTCAATCAAAGAAAGAATTTCAAACATAAATCTACAGAAGTTTGGAATGATTAAGAAGAAGAATAGTGATATCTACACGTAGATGAAGAATGGAACCATCTGGATTAAATCATTACCTAGTTGGAATTTATGTTATATTTGTTGTATTGTTTTACTAATATTCTTTATAAGTGTAATTACATTAAAAGATGGTGTAAGTAATAGTTTATGAATATGTAATGTTATTATGAATGTTTAATGGGGAAAAATTTTATATGTTTTTTTTATGAAGGGAAATAATATCTCAAGTAGTGTTCATGCTCTCTCTCTCTCTCTCTCTCTCTCTCTCTCTCTCTCTCAATATTCATTGTCTTCAAATTTTATAGGGTTTCATTTTTCTACCCAATTAACCTCTTTAATAGCCATAGATTGTCTATCTAATCTAATCATAGTTCACCTCATCACATTATTCTTCTTTTGGTCCGAATTAGTTTTAGACACTTCTCTACACTACTCAGTAATCAATTCAGAGGATCAACTCTCAAACGATCTCTCAGAGGTTGATGAACAACTCTCAAAAGATATGTTGTAATGCTTATGGAAAGAAGGCAATCAAATTAGTCCCTTATGAGCTTAGGCATTCTATCTAGGCTTCTGATCTCTGTTTGAAATCTATTAGTTTTATTTCCTATATCTTCAGCTTTTGAACATTTGAATGCTTGAACTCTATTTGTTTTATTTTGATTCCTTGTGAACATTACTAGATCTTATAATTTTATTGTTGAATCCTTCACAATGTTATTTGATATACTCACAAACTTTACCATGTTACTTGATATATACTCACTAGCTTCACCATAGACGAACTTATTTTATAAAGTTAAGAATAAGTTTAGTTGACATATGTTTGAATAGTAATTTGTTAATTGTTTTTAATTCGATGAATAATGTAAAATATTGTCCAATTTTGTCTATTATTGTCACACCCACTCCGCTAGCTAACGAGCAGGCATGACTAGCTATATGGCTGGCTATGCTGATACAATAATGGATTAAACTTGCCATAATCCTTAAGCTTTAAAACAACTCTAAACACCAAGTAATTATTACAATCCGAGTTCTCTTTCAAAAGTAGACAACTATTAAATTACTATACAGGTACAACTTCTAAACCTAAATAAATAACATATGGGAATACAAAAGATAAACTATTAGAGTTTGTCAACACAACCTCTTCTGAACTCTGAAGAGAAAATAAGCGGAGAGAGAAATCCTACTATACTAGCTTTGCTAATCTCTCAAAGGATCTGCAAATATTAAAGACGAGGTAGTGAGTATAAAAAAAAATATTCTGTGAGTGGATAAAAATATAACAAAGCATGAAAAAATGCTATTTTCTACTAAATATTTCACATTTTAAATAATTATCTTGCTAAAAGATACAAACTGCTAAATATTCTTTCATAAAGATTACATAGGCTTATCTTTACATTAAGCTGTAATTAACATAATTGCTACAAAAGCTAGAAGAACGATCATAAAAATATACTTCATGCACTCATAAAATATATAGCCAAAAGATTATGCTAAAGTTGATACATTGCGCATATGATGACGTTGAGTAGCCCAAGTGTATAAAATTGCTAGTCATACGCATGCGCAGAGCTGCCCCGAAAGGGCTAACCACCCTGTTGTACACCTTCAAGGCTATATGTACAACCAAGCGTTGTCCCAAAGACAGTTGTTGAATAATATTGTTGATATAATAAATATATATAATATAATGCTGAGATAAAACACCAGTCATCATAGTGTAATCTAAAGGATATACACTACGAGTGTATAGATTTTTATTATAGCTAAATCATGCATATAAATCAAGCTAAATATAAAATATACTTGCTGTCAATTAATGTTGTCATCAAGGACAAATCGATGAAGGTAATAACCATATATTTGCTGAAATAATTGCTGAGACTAAATCCAAAATATATTGGCTGAAACTAGTCATTGGTTCAAATCAATATGTAGGCACATTGCCATGGTAAATCACCTTAAAATACTAAATATACTTGCTGCCAATTATTGCAATCATTATGTAAAAAAATAAGAAAATTAATCATTTATTTGCTGAAGCTAAGTATAAGATGAACTTGCTGAAAGCTATATAATCTTTGAGTTCAAAATACTAAATAAACATATTCTTATGATAAATCTCTCTAACTAATCAAGGGCAAACATAATGCTATTTGTTCCTGATTTTATAATTTAAATTAAGCATTTCATAAAATAATAACAACAATAATAAGCCGAAGTTTATCAAAACTTGTTTGCAAGGGAACATCAATTTATGTTTTTAAACCAATATATTTAATGTACACTCAAAACCTTTGTATATATAGTTAACCACTCACCTGTGCTTGCTGACATAAAACATAAACAAGATAGACTCGATCTATTTTCTACTGTTGTAGCTGAAGCGATTCCTACATATTTATTTAAGAAGTAATGAAATAAGATTTTGTGCTTACTAACAAAATTCTACTCAACCTATTTGATATACTTATTCTCATGCTAATGCAAACTGAATTTTGTTAAACACTAAACACTCAAACAATCTTTATTAAACTCTCTCAAACATACTATAACTCTTATAACTCAAGCTTTAATATTTGAATTGCTTGCTTGATGATTACAATGCATGGAAGAGGGGGTATTTATACTAACCCCAAACTAATACAAACCACAAAATATGCTTATAGATAAATTAATACAAAATATAAAACCACACACATTAAATCTAACACCTAACACAAATTATCATACCTCTTTTAATTTTAGCCACAACTTTTCTTTTGTTAATTAAAACCATATATATGAAACAAGTTTAATTATTCAACACCCCCCTTTAAACTTGCTTTAGAAGAGCAAGCATAATTCTCAACCTCACAAAATCTTTAGTCTTTAGTGGCTTAGTGAAAATATCTGCAATTTGCTCTTGAGACTTCACATATTCTAGTTTCACATCTTTCTTCGTAATGCATTCCCTTATGTAATGGTATCGAGTATTTATGTGTTTGCTCCAATCATGATACACTGGATTCTTGGCTAAAGCTATTGCTGACTTGTTGTCGACACGAATCTCTGTTGGTTCCACTTGTGACATGTTCAATTCCTTCAACAAATTTCGGAGCCAAATTGCATGACTAACACACATTGTAGCAACAATATACTCAGCTTCACATGTTGAAAGAGTGAAAATTGGTTGCTTCTTTGACATCCAAGTGAAAGCGGTGTCTCCTAGGAAAAACACACACTAGTTGTGCTTTTTCTATCATCGCAATCTCTGGCCCAATCACTGTCACTATATCCAACGAGCTTGTAGTCATCATAAATTGAATAATATAAGCCAAAATCTATTGTACCTTTGAGGTAGTGAAGAATTCTCTTTGCAGCCTTGAAATAAGTGGTTGTTGGAGTCTCAATATAACGACTCACAAGTCCTATTGTGTAGAGAATGTCGGGCCTTGTACAAGTTAGATATCGAAAACATCCAACTAGAGTTTTGAAAAGTGTTGGATAAACTTTTTTTGCTTCTTCATCTTTGAACAACTTGATTCCACACTTTAACGTTCTTCTTATTGGGTTACAATCATCCATCTTTAATTTCTTGAGGATCTTCTTTGTATAGCTTTCTTGAGAGATAAAAATCCCATCTTCCTTTTGTTTGACTTCAATGCCGAGGTAGTATGCCATCAATCCAATATCCGTCATCTCGAACTCTATTGTCATTTCTTTTTTGAAATCTTTGAACATTTTTGGGTTGTTTTCGGTAAAGATCAAATCACCCACATGTAGGCACACGATCAAGACATCTCCATCTTTGATTTTAAAATAGAGGGCATGTTCATATGGACATTTGAAAAAGCCATTCTATTGAAGATACTTGTTAATTCTGCTATTCCATGCTCTGGGTGCTTGCTTCAACCCGTAAAGAGCCTTATTTAACCTTAGAACTTTGGATTCTTATTCTTTGACTTCATAGTCTGGGGGTTGTTGAATGTAGACTTCGTCTTCAAGAACTCCATTTAGAAAGGTAGACTTTACATCCATCTAGTGAATCTTTCACCTATTTTGAGCTGCTAAAGAAATAATCAGTCTCACAGTCTCTAAGCATGCAATAGGAGCAAATACCTCATTATAGTCAATTCCAACTTTTGACTATAGCCTTTGGCAACTGGCCTTGCTTTGTGCTTTTCGACCTCTCCTTTGGCATTCTTCTTTATTTTATAGACCCATTTGACACCAATTGGCTTATGTCCTTTTAGAAGAGCAGTGAGTTCCTATGTGTCATTCTTTTCAATGGATTTGATTTCATCATCCATTGCATTTCTCCATTTTTCATCTTGCGTAGCTTCTTGGAAGTTCACTGGTTCACAATCAGCAAAAAGACAAAAAAGAGTGAGATTTTCAAGTCGATCAATCACCTCATAGAGATCTTCAAGACTTCTTGTGCGTTCTTCATTTCTTTTAGCCAGAAAAGATGACGGTGAGTTTCCTTTATCACTTTGCATTGGTGAGGCAGGTGGTGTTTGCTCTTACTGATGTTCACCTGGTTGTTCCATTGGTGTTAACTCTGCTTCATCAAACTGAGGAAAGAAGTTAAATTCATATGTGGAAGTGTTAAAGTCCCATTCACCTTCTTCATCAAACATCACATCTCGACTGATCACAAACTTTTTGTTATTTGGATTGTATGGTTTGTACCCTTTTGAATGAGTAGAATAACCAATGAAGACGTATGTTTCACTTTTTCATCAAGCTTGGCTCTTCTTTCATCTGGTACATGAATATGGGCTACACTTCTAAATACCCTGAGATGAGAAATTTCGGGTTTTCTTCCACTCCAGGCTTCTTGCGGTGTCTTTCCCCAAACACTTCTTGTTGGAGATTGGTTGGACAGGTAGACTGTTGTAGCCATTGCTTCAGCTAAAATTTTTTTGGTAAATGTTTGCTTTTGAGCATGCTTCGTGCTATATTAAGGATGGTTCTATTTTTTCTTTCTGCAACACCATTTTGTTGTGGAGATCTTGGAAGAGTGAGAAAATGTTGAATTCCACTTCTTGCATAGAACTCTTGGAATTCTTTTGAAGTGAGTTCTCCTCCTCGATCTGATCTCAATGCTTTAATCTTCTGGCCTCTCTCATTCTTCACAGTAGCTTTAAATGTCTTGAATGCTTTAAAGACTTCTGATTTATACTTCAAGAAATATACCCAAGTTTTTCTTGAAAAGTCATCAATAAAAAGAAGGAAATTGTTATTTTTACTGAGAGTGCTTGGACTAATTAGTCCACACATATCAGTATGAATGAGTTCTAATGGCTTCTTAGCTCTAATGGCTTCTTGGTTCTTGAGTATGATTCATTGGGAAGGCTATTTCTTAACTGCTTTCCAAGTTAACACCCTTCATAAAATTGATCTGGATGGTTGATGCAAGGTAGTCCTCTCATAATTCTCTTCTTCGATAATAGTTCCAAGCTTCCAAAGTTAAGGTGCCCAAATCAAAGATGACATAACCATGATGCATCTTTGTAACAAGCTTTCAAATACTTTGCAACATCATTTTGAATATTCAAAGGAAACAATCTATTCTTTGACATTTTTGGTTTGGCTATTAAGTCTCCTTTGCAATTTATTATAAAAAGACAATAATCTTTTGTGTATAAATCATAGCCTTTTTCTAAAAGCTGATCCATACTCAAAATATTACATGTCATATTAGGCACATGATAGACATCAGAAATTAACTAATGACTACAATCTTTGGCACGAATAAGGATGTTACCTCTTCTTTTTACTAACACTTCTGAATCATCACTAAAAGAAACATTGCCAACCACTGATTCATTGAGTTCCACGAACATACTTCATTTTCCACACATATGGTTGCTTGCACCAGTATCAAGATACCAAGTACTTCCTTGATCTTCAAAATTGGTTCTGCAAGATAGTAACACTATCTTCTCCTTGAGCTTTGCTTTTACATAATTGGTCTTTTCTTCAACCTTACTGCTGGGAGCTCTACATTCTGATGCATAATGCCTATAATTTTGACAATTATAACATTGAACTTGGGATTTATTATACCTTGAGTTTGGATTTCCTCCCCCACGACTTCTTGTAGAACTTTCACCTTCCTCATAGTTGTTGAAGTTGCTATTGTAAGAACTCCAACCTCGTCCATGACCACGACTTCCACCTCATCCATGACTTCTGCCTCTGCCTCGGCCACATTGATTTCTTTCATTGCCTTGGCTTTGATGCATATATTTGAGCTGTAGTTTGAGGAGTTGCTCAGTGAGTCCTTGTTGCTTCTTGTGCTTCTCTTCATAGGCTTGTAATGAGCCTAAAAGCTGCTCAATCTTCATTTCCTCTAAGTCTTTCGTCTCTTCTATAGTTATAACAATATGCTCAAACTTTGGGTCTAATGATCATAGTATCTTTTCCATTATTCCTACATCTTCTAATTTTTCATCGTTTCTTTTTAGTTGATTAGAAACAACCAAAACTTTAGAAAAGTAATAAGAAATGGTCTCACCTCCTTTCATGTGCAGAGATTCAAACTCCCCTCTTAAAGTTGGAAGACGTACCTTCTTCACTTTTTCTTCTCCTTTATATGATGTTTGCAGCTTCTCCCATGCTTGTTTAGTTGAGGTTATATCTGAAATTTTCTCAAAACTGTCATCATCTAGGGCTTGATAGATCAGAAAGAGAGCCTTCTTGTCCTTCTTTCTTGAATCTTTTAAACTATCTTTCTCAGACTGGGATAGTGATGCCTCATTTTATGGTTCACTATAGGCTTTCTCTTTGATGTCCCAAATATCACGTGCACCAAGGAGAGCCTTCATTTTAATACTCTAATTGTCGTAATTGTTATTGTTGAGTGTTAGAACTTGGAAGGATGCCACACTATTTGCCATATTGCTTAATCTAAAAAGAATTTGCAAAATCTGACTTCACGAATGGATCCGGAATGCCGAAAAACCTTAAGATGGACTTCGGTTAAAAAGTCAACTTTTAGTCAACGACTCAACACTTCGATCAATGGCTTAGTCAAATGGCTTGACGGCTCGGTCAACGGCTAAGCGGCTCAGTCGAATGGCTTAACGGCTTGGTCAATGGCTTGACTGGACTCGGCTTAAGTCGGCTTCATAACTCGGCGTAGCCCAGCTTCAGACTCTGTTTGACTCGGCTCAGCTCAGCTTCAGGCTCGGCTTGGCTTAGCTTCAGACTTGGCTTGACTCGACTTCAACTCAGTGAGTTGACTGGATTTCTGGCAGCAATCTTCCAGCGATGATTGGCGGCGCGTCCGACCTCCAATCAGGGTGATTCCGACGGCGTTGGATTCGTCTTTCCAAGAGCTTCGATTTGGTATACTATATGCCAATATTTGGCTTTGATACCACTTTGTTAAACACTAAACACTCAAACAATCTTTATTAAACTCTCTCAAACACACTACAAATCTTATAACTCAAGCTTTAATATTTGAATTGCTTGCTTGATGATTACAATGCATGGAAGAGAGGGTATTTATACTAACCTCAAACTAATACAAACCACAAAATATGCTTATAAATAAATTAATACAAAATATTTAACACCACACACATTAAATCTAGCACCTAACACCAATTATCATATCTCTTTTAATTTTAGCCACAACTTTTCTTCTTTTAATTAAAACCACATATATGAAACAAGTTTAATTATTCAACAAATTTTCAGCTCTTATCTCCCTTACTCTGTTTTGGCAGATTTTAGGGGTAAATTCAAAAAATTAATGGGAATTGTAGAAATAGAATTTGATATTCAAATTTCACACAGAGTTAGGTCTATGTGTTTAATATATGCTATAAAATTTTTAGGCCAATTGGATAACTACAAAGAAATTTATAAAGCTCGAATCACAATCAGCTCAATTACTTTGACATATTGAGCATTAAAAAGTATGACTTCGTTCAACAATCATACAGGTTAAATCAGTTTCAATTCAAAACTACAAAGTTATAGAAGACTCTTCAAAGTTTCCATAGAATTAAACCAATATTAATATGGAGTTTTATAGGTTAAGGTATGATCAAAATATTGAAGCTACCAAATTTTCAGCTTTCAATCCTAACAAGTTTCCACCTTTCTATAATGCTCAACACTACTACAAATTCCATGATTCTCATGCTTACAAAATTAAAACTCTATTTCTTAATTCCCAGCATGAAAATATACATATTTTGCCTAATTTGAATTCATACCCAAATTCTAAAATAAACTTTAATTCAACATCCATTCAAGTTTCTAGCCAAATCATCACTCTCCTCAATTAACCATTTTTTCAAAGAATAATCACTTTAAAATTCAATGATCAAGTCATATATCAACAAGAATAAATAAATCCAAGAAAACTTCAATAAAATCATATTAGAGAGAAGAACAAAACTTTCACTTACTAATTTCCTTTAATATAGCCGATCTTTAAATAAAAATTTTAACTTTCTCTAAATTTTCAAAGTTTAGTTTTCCCACCACATACAGCTAGAATTTCTTCCAAATTTACTTTACCAACTTAAGCTTCTTCCTTTCTCTTGACATCAACTTTAAAATTTTGAAATTCACCACCCAAGATAATCCTTGATTAGCTTCTAGCCTTCCTTTTGATTCCACAACTCTTGTACTCCTAGTAGAGATTTCAATCTTTGATTTCTCTTAGGTGCTGGCTACGTTTTTTTTTCCTTAAATCTTTTTGCTTCCTACAAGAGGTTTGTGCGTGACTAAATGAGAAGATATAAGAGCTTTGGTCCTTTCCTCAAATGACACCTCCTTTCATTTTTTTTAATAGTTGTCCCACTTAGTCACCACATGTTTTATTATTTATTTATATTTTTAATTCAAGAAGAATAACATAGCCTAAAGAAATAGGATAAGGCTCCCTTTGAGTCATGATTATGTCTCCTCAAAAGTAAACAATTTTTTTTTAATTCTAATTCTTATCTTATTAGACCTTTATTATCGATTTATTTACTTATTTATTTTGTAATACTAGGGTGCAAGGATATTACAATTATAAATGCATTATTTTTCTGACTTAAATTTGGGGTTAGCATACGATTGGTTTGTTACAAATATCCCAAAGATTACATTACAGAAAGGGTATTTACGAAGAGATCATCAATGAAGATTATTGTTTTTTCTTCAAAATATACACTATATTATATTAAAATTAATTTTTATTTGCATCTTATAATAAAAAACATTTAACTTAATAAGACTTTAAATGCAAAACTTCCCACAATAAAATGTATCGACATAAAAATTCAGTTAAATTTTACCTTATTAAATTAATCTATTGAATTTTGTTATTTTTTTAACGAGAGAAAAAGAAAACTATTAGATGCATTGGTTTTTTTGATTAGTTGATGATAATTCAAACTTTTCAAAAATGGAGATATTATTTTGAAAATATTCAAGTTAATTGTACTTTAGACAAGAGATTTTACATTACATTACAGTAATAAGATAAAAAAAAAATCAAATGAAAAGAATGGCGTTTCAAGTGCTAGTTCAATGGTTGGATGGGCTTTGATAGTTCTACATGAGGGATACAAAATCTATTGTCTACCTATCAAACCAACTGTATGTATTGCGGAAAATAGCTGAATTTATTTCCTTGCCATGGCAATATCCTTAAAAGCCTCCGACCACATATTTTCATCTTGTTTCCTGAGCAAGTGTTGTGTTTATGGATCCTGACAGGAACCAACATGTGGAAATGGGCTCTCTTTTCCATTTCTTGACTTCTACGAAAGGTCACTTCTCTTCTACTTACCATATCAAGGAACATATGAGTGTGTTGTTCAACATGTTAAACATTCAGCATCAGTTGCTGAATTCAGGTCCTGAAGGTCGATTTCAGGGTCATCACCACGTTGTTCAATAAAATGTACTTTTCTTGCCAAGAAGCCTAGAGAAAGCGACGTCCCATTCTCGAAAATTCTTCTCCAAAAATGCACTTTAATTTTCTTGCTTTTTAGTTTATTGTGTTAATCACGGCATTGTGCATCATCAGTTTAAGTTGTCTAAATAAACTAGTTTTGTTGTTTTTAGGAAAAAAAATATATATATACGACAACGTGTAGAGAAACTTTCAGGCATTATTCTGTTGCATTTGTTCTATCCCTTGCATCAACAAAAATAAACTGGACAACTACCGTAACAAAATAGATTAACTAAGACTATATTTACATTAATACATCCGGCTGGATAAGGATTCCACATATTACTTAATTATTTATCTCACAGGCTGAGAATTATTACTTAACATTG